>JARYGA010013446.1:0-41448 GCA_030545235.1 Helianthus tuberosus
CGATGTTACTTGTATATTTAATAATCGCACTAATATATATTTATAATTAATAAAACTAATAAGATAAACATAAAATGTTGTCTCGTTATCTAACCTTCTCTATTTGTTGGTGCAACTTTAATTACGATAGTATGGTTGTGTAGAATATGTATCGGACGATAGGTATGTTGTTAGGGGTGTCAACGCTAATCACTTGTTAAGTTGTTGTATAATAAAATATTATATTTTCAGAAATATTTTCAAAATTCATTAGAAATCTTTTTTATTTTATAAATTTTTTTTATGTTGTTTATACTCCTTTCAATATGTTCTGCTTAGAAGTTAGGTAACGATGTTGCTTGTGGATTTTATAATCGCACTAAGATATATTTATAACTAATAAAACTAATAAGATAACATAAAATGTTGTCTCATTATCTAACCTTCTCTATTTGTTGGTGCAACTTTAATTTCGATGGTGTGGCTGTGTAGTAAATGTATCGGACGGTAGCTATGTAGTTAGGGGTGTCAACGCTGATCACTTGTTAAGTTGTTGTATAATAAAATATTATATTTTCAAAAATATTTTTAGAATTTATTAGAAATCTTTTTTATTGTATAAAAAAGTTTTAATATTGTTTATAACCCTTTCAACCTGTTCTACTTAGAAGTTAGGTAACGATGTTACGTGTAGATTTTATATTAATATTAATATATATTTATAATTAGTGAAATATAATCTGTTCTCATTTTGTTGGTTATGAAGATCATCAAGCAACCGGGTCCGAGACTAGCTATAACAAACCTAAGGCGGTTGAAAAATTCTCTGGGTTCAAGTTCTCTCAAATTCTAACTCATTATATGCATGTTAAACATATTATTCTTGTTTACAAGTAAAAATAAACAAGTTCACAAGCTTTTTAAAATCCAAATTCGTATTAAATACTTCAGCTCATTGAGCCTGTTTGTTTAACTTTGAGCCCAAAGTGAGTTATATCTACAACAAAACTCATCAAACAACCATCCACATATAACTGAAAATATAACTATATATCTGGCCTATCTAGGTATATAACCTAGGACATCTTTCTTGGCTTCAACAAACGAAGAACTTGTAATTACACTTAACCGAACAAACTACAACAATCCTTTCAAGAATCTCCATACGGATTGAAAGAGAATCTTCCAAGAATACCTTGCTTATACGGCAAATATGTTTTCTTCTTCATGTCATTCAAAACCGCCCGGTTGACGTTGTAATGCAGCTCGTGAGCCGAAACTCGCCCCCTTCGCTTTGACACTGATCCAGAGTTCCTAATGTCTTGATCATATTTTCTAAAATTGGCAGAATATTTCTTCAAAGGATCTCTGTCCATTGCCCGACCATCCGAAGCACTTCTGAACAACAAAAGATCCAATAAACTCCACTTTCTTGACCCATTGTTTTCTGATGAAGGTGCAGGGGACGAAGGCGCCACTTGTTGCCGCCATTCATGGGAACTTCCAAGTGGTGACGACGATCTCGTTCTCCTACTTCTTGAAGAAGTTGAAAACCCTCTCTCTCTGCCTCTTTCTCTCTCACTATCAAAACCACAGCTCACATCAAATGTAAAATCGTCTTCTTCGAGTAAGTTGGAGGGTGTTTTGGGTACTCCGGGTTTCTCTTCCCACGCAAACGGGATAGTGGCAAGAGAACTAGCGCGGTTAGCATCGGCTGCGATCAACAGCTCGTCAAACCCGTGATACAAATCCGTGAGTCGTGTGGGGCTGGAGGGGGCACTTGTGTAGCAAGTGTCAGCATGTGATGGAAAACTGAAGTCGAAATCTGTGGCGGGAGCAACGTCCATAGTGGTATTAGTTTTGATGAGGTATGTTTGTGAAGAAAGTGAGAAACTAGCCTTGGAGTATTGATGGTTATATAATTGGATCAAGGAAGAAGGTGAGAAAGCTCTTGAAACCAAGTCAAGTTGACTGAAAAATTAGAATATTGATCTCTTAATACATTATTATTTGTTATCTGCAACGTTTGGCTAGTGTTGTTTTTAAAATTGTATTGTTGGGTCCAAGATGATTAGTCTACAAGTGTTTAACTGATTTGGAATTAAAAAATTGTGACAAATTTATTAGATAGTATAAACATAATTATACTTATATTCGAATATTTATGTATATAACTTATCCATATGACTTATGTTTATATGTATGTTATGACCGATATATTTGAGTGGTTATATTGGTTGGGAGGCACCGTTTCAAAGGGTGGTTTCCCTCCAATTTTAACCGCTCTCAACTGCCATTAACGTATTCATATATATATGTCTTGCCGGCAATTATAACCGGTTATCAAGACATTTCCAAATTGATTTGTCCACTCAAATTACTCGATCATTCTTATTTCCTGCATATTCACATTATGAGTAACATGGATTCTCACAAGAAATCCGCTGCACAAACCTTTGACATCCAACAAAGTGGTATTAGAGCCACTTCCGATAGTGATGATGATTCTCAGGCCAACTTCATCCGTGTTACCATGTAAACACTGTTCCGACGAGAAGACAGAGCGAAGGTGGTTAGAGAGGCGTTGTTATTAGTGTAACAAGCCAGGACATCAAATTTCGTCATGTAAAAATGAAAGAAGATGATGAGGCAACGCAACTGATACGTCTGGCTATTAACACAGGAATACAACAACAACAAGTGGAAGAAAATGATCAACAAAACGTCCGGGGAATGGAATACAATGTAACCAGCACCGATGGAGGATTATGGTCCGAAATTTGGTACGTGAGTAAAACTTTCAAAAATCATTTCTCAGGCAACTTAGATATGTTCAAAAGAATCAAACGTTTATTCGGTGTTGAAACACAAACCGGAGAAAACAACTTTTATTTTGTTAAGGGAATAGGGGTTGTGGAATTAATATCAGGATCTGAAAAAACCCGAATGCAAAGTGTTTTTTACACTCCGGACATAAATAGAAACATACTTAGTCTCGATCAATTAATTACTCAAGGGTACACAGTAAGGTTTACCGGAGATAAGTGTAAGATCTACCCTATGTTTAGTGTTCCGGTTATTAACCGACGGAGCGATGTTTCCGGCCTTACAAGAGAAGACGAGATATGTTTAAGAGAAAAGGAATCTCTGGTCTTGGTTGAATCTGAATATGAAGCATTTAAATCAGATTATCTGAATCGATACTTCGAAAATCTGAATTTATCATCAAACGAACCGGATTGGAATATTCTAATACTTCAAGCCATGACATTTAAGGAATTCCAAGACTGCAAGGCACTCCTGGATATGTTAGATGATGAAGAGTACGTTAAGAAGTACAAATACAGTTTAGAAAACAAGTTCGAAGACATGGTTGATTGGTTTCTCAAGGAGAAATTAGAGATTACCACGAGACCACTTTCTGCATATGCTTCGGATAATCGAAAGGTAAGTCTGTTGGAGTTGTATATGGCAGTTAAGAGAGAGGGTGGACACCGAAGGATAACGGAAAATAGCATGTCGGCAATGATTGCCAAAGACATAGGCTTCGATTACAAGGAAGGGGAGTTCATGAGGCTTATATATGCTATGTATTTAGATGTGCTTATCTAATATTATAAATACAAGTCAACACAACAGATGGTGCAAGAGAAGGAGGTCGTTAAAAGTGTGGTAGAACCAAGAAGGAGCATAAGTGATGGAGATGCGGTGGCTGAGCATGATGCAGATCAGACGATAGGGGATGAAACCAATGAAGTCTCTGCAAGTAAGGAAGCCGAGCACTATGCATTTTACGCGGGCAATGACTGGCAATGAATCAAGAGGCTGCAATCAAGGAGAAGGTTCGACTTCAATCGGGCTAAAGCAGCCGTGGATGATGCCAACAAGAGCGTTATAATGCACTCTCGTAAACGTAATTATGTTTAGGGGAGTGTATTAGATAGTATAAACATAACTATACTTATATTCGAATATTATGTATATAACTTATCCCATATGACTTATGTTTATATGTATGTTATGACCAATATATTTGAGTGATTATGTTGGTTGGGAGGCACCGTTTCAAAGGGTGGTTTCCCTCCAATTTTAACCGCTCTCAACTGCCATTAACGTATTCATATATATATGTCTTGCCGGCAATTATAACCGGTTATCAAGACATTTCCAAATTGATTTGTCCACTCAAATTACTCGATCATTCTTATTTCCTGCATATTCACGTTATGAGTAACATGGATTCTCACAAGAAATCCGCTGCACAAACCTTTGATATCCAACAAAATTAACAACCATGTTGATGTATTTTAGTTTTATTTGTCAATTCTTCTTTTTTTCTTTTTAAACCGTGATACATTGTTTATTGTAGTTATGAGCAACGTTTGTTTATTGTTGTTTTCTGTAATATATATAGTAAGGTTCTAGAAAATTATTAATCTACAATTGTTTGATTGATTTGTGTTGGAAAAATAGGTGAAAATAGTATTTTTCACAAATATAGGAAAATGATTTTTTCATATTTTGGACTAGAAATAAATATAATAAAATGAGCGGGTTTTATATATTTATTTGTGGGTTTGTGTTCTATGTTGGAAGAGCTTCGCAACAAACTAAACCACGTCCAAAACGGAGCTAAGATGAATGAGATATCGATGCTCAAAGTTGGGTGTTTGGAATATTCAATGCTGAAACAAAAGGGAAAGTAGCACCTTGTCCCACATCGGATGAGAGATGGAACTTAAATGGGTATTTAAGGCGGAACTCTCCATCCTTATTGTTTCATGGAAGCACACACTAGTGTCCTCGCGAAGGGTGCGGAGCACCCTAACTCGCACTCGCACACGCTCGCGCGCGCGTGGCGTGGGCGATGAGGCGCAATGTGGCGCTTTGATGGCGCACGCTCGCATCGCCGCGAGCCGCTTGAGAGCCGCCTTTGTATTTTTGACCACGTGCGCGTGGTGGAGCACAAGGGTTGCAAGGACCAAGTGGTAGGTGATGCGACGCATGACGTGTCAGTCATGCGCATGCGCGCGCGGGTGCACGCATGGTGCATGGGTCCTGCTGCGTCGTGCGCGGCGCACCAGAGTGAGCCAATACGGCACGACTGTGTGGCGCGCTCGTATAGGCTCACAGGTGACGTGGCGCACGCGCGCATGGACTTGAGCCAAGAGGACGCACCGCGCATGGTGACGTGGCGCATGCGCGCACGGCTGTGAGCCAAGAGGCCGCACCGCGCATGGGCGCGCGCGCAGAAAGCTTCCAGCATTGAATAACAGAGCAGTTTCAGTCCAGCTTCGTAACTGACGAGTTAACTGGCTTTGACTGAGAATTAAATGACGTATTAAATTGCATTGAAGACGTTTAATGCAATTTAAACCTCTCTTTAATTCGTTTTTTGACTGTTTCGACTTAGGAGCTGTATATATACAGCTCCATACCCACTTTAGAAGTACACCAGCAACAACATCATATGCATACAATTCTCTACAACTTTCTGATCTTCTTCCTACTCGCTTCAAGGTAACCTTGGGGTTGTAGGTCTTCTCCGGCAGTACTACTGCTACGGCTGTTGTACCCTGGGAAACAAAACGAGTACTCCTGTGAGACTCGGAATTTGTTTTAAGGGAAGCGTGTTGAACACGTGCCTCAGTCAATTCTGCTTCTACCCCTTTCTTGTATTTGTTTATTTCAGTTGTAATAGAACTTTGTTTTTCCAGCTTTCTGTATTGTAATCATTTTAATAAAATTTGTTTATTTTATTTATAATTTATGCGAACGGTTCCTACAATTTGGGATTAAATACTTGTGAACAAACCACCGTGTTGTTGTATTTTAGTTGATGTTAAATTTTGTTATGTTTTTTTAACTACAGTTGGAATAATAAAAGTATTAATGGGCAACCTTGTGTTATGCACTTGGCAAATGGATAGCCGAGCTCTTGGGTGTGAAGTCTCTTGGGTGTGAAGCCGGTATATAAAGATGAGAGAGAGGAAGATAAATACCATAGGGCTTTTGTTTTAGCAATATATTTATGTAATTTATCATGAATTTTAGAGTTCGAGTCTCTCAGTTGAAAAGTCTTTAAGTTTATATTTGATATCAACTGTTTAGTTAGTATAAGAATTTGTTAAACTACGTGTTTTTAAATTTCCACATATAACCTGTTTAGTTAGTATAAGAATTTGTTAAACTACGTGTTTTTAAATTTCCACATATAACGACGAAATGTTGTTGCTATAAGATTAGTTGGCCATAAGTTTGTGGGTATAAGTTAGGGTTGTTCAAATTTTTCGACGCTCGAGACTCGTTCGATGCTCGATCGAAAAATGTTTGGAATTTGATCGTTCGACTCTGCTCCATTGAAAAAGGCACTCGGTTCAGATCGGTTCGGTTTGAAACGAACCGAGCATAAGCAAAGGTCCGCTCAGTTCGGTTCGACTTGGTTGGCTCGAATTATTTTTTACTTTATATATATATATATATATATATTAATAAAATACCTAGAGGCGCATATTAATAATATTTGGTTCAAGATCCAACTAGAGCCGTTTAATTACAGAATTGAAGGCCGATACAAATAGTCCATTGTCCAATAATCCAAAGTATTTGAGTCAAAATGTCAAAATACCGAAATGTGAAGCGTCGGTCGATACTTAAGTATCAACCCGCCACTCAATTCAGAAGTACATAATCTTAATTAAAACCCCGCACCAACCATCATTATTCGAATTCTCCATCGCCAAGATGCCAACTCCCTAAGGTTTTGCTTCATTTTGTTTATTCAATTTCAAACTTCTCATAGATCAAAGGTCTGCTTCAATTGATCGACGATTCATCTTTCCGCTCAGATGATCTCTGTAGAACCGATTCAGTGTTTTTTCTATTCCTTATTATTTCGTAAATATATACTAGTGTTCTAATTGGACGAAACTTTATGGATGAAAACTGCATATTACTCCAAAAACTAATAACCTCATCGTCACTTTTCCATTTGTTATGTGACGCTCGATACTCGCTCGACGTTCGTTTGAAAAATATTCTAATCAAAAGGCGCTTATTCGACTTTGGCTCAGTTGAAAAACGCTCGGTTTGGTTCAGTTTGTAAACGAACTGAGCACGAGCAAAGGTTCGATTGGTTCGATTCGGCTCGGCTCGTGAACAGTATAAGTTCTCAACACCGTCACTGTATGTGTCGGCATAATAGATGAACCTATAGTCGGTGGTCAAAAAATATTTGCAAAACAATAAAAAAAATATTTATTTAAGGGAAACTTGATTTTAATAATCTCATTTAGAGGCGGTTGGCCAATATTAGACCCACTTTTGAATATTAGCTGTCTCATATTTTAAATAATTTTTTCTCATTGCACCTCCCTTAAAAAAACTTAGCTCCGTTACCTTTTCCTCCAATTTCGAACCGATGTTTTGGGTTTTTGATCAGAACAAGGATACGAGTTAATTGATGTAAAACTTACTTCAAAACGGTGCTCTAAACGATTTGATTTTTGTTAATTGGAAGTTTAAACACCCGAATCGAAGCATCGTTTTCGTCGTTTGGAGCACCGTTTCGAGGTAAGTTTTACATCAGTCGACTCGTATTCTTGTTTAGATCAAAATCCCTGAAACATCATTTTGAAATTGGGAAAAAACTTAAGGGAGTTAAGTTTTTTTTAACGCATGTGCAGTGAAAAAACAATATTTAAAAGGTGGGACTATGTTGGTGCATATTTTTATGTCTGTAACTTGTTCTTTTTAACGTTGTAATAGTACGGTCTTTTGTTTATTGAGTCTGTAATGTTTCCGTCTAGTCGACCAAGTCGGATATCCTCATATCTAACTTTCGTACGACCTATGTCTCTTTGTTATGTATGTTGAACTAATACATGTTGCATTTAGTTTGTCTGTTATGTTTGTGTGTGTATTTATGTTTTGCTGCAAACTGTCTAACAGTTTGCAGCTTTACTGATCGGCAGCCTCCCCACGAAGAACCTATTCTTCGTGGGATGTAATTTGTCACGAAGAACCTTCTTCGTCGTTAATGGTGTGTGACGAAGAACCCCTTCTTCGTCACATGGTGTTTCGTGGCAACAGTTGACGAAGAACCTGGTTCTTCGTGGGCTTAGGTTCTTCGTGGGCTTAGGTTCTTCGTCGGCCCATTTACATTCTTCGTAGTGTAGTGGGCTGGGTGATGCGTGTGAAGTATGTATATAAGTTTAAGTATATTTTAAGCCCTTTTACACTTTTTAGCCAAGTTTTAAATTTATAAAACACGATATTTACTAACACTAAACACACATATGGGCAAGTGCACCCATCGTAAGCGTAGTATAGTGTTGGCAAGATACCGAGGTCGTCCAAGGACACAAGAGCTTTTAGTACCGGTGTATCCTCAACGTCTAATCAAATCAAAAGTTTAGAAAAAGGTTTTAAACTAAGAAAATAAAAACTAATTAAAATGCTGAAAAAATAAAAATGAAAATAAAAACAGATAGATAAGATGAATCACTTGGTTCCGACTCGTGTATAGTGTAACCTTTGATTATTTCCGCACTTTTGCACTTTGTTAAGAGATTATCTTAGTTATTGTAGTAGGCCCCTCTTTTGGAGGTGACGTTACCCTCAACCCAGTAGTTTGAGTCAGCAGGGATACAATCCTAAAGGGTCGGATTATTGAAAGATAATTAATTAAGTTATTAATGCATAATGTGGTAGGCCCCTCTTTTGAAGGCGACGTTACCCTCGGCTAAGTAGTCTGAGTCAGCAGGGATACAGTCCTAAGTAGCCGGGTTAAAGTATTAATAGTAGCTTAACTTATGAGGGGATCAAAGAGTTTGAACCCCCGCCATTCAATACCGTTAAGTATTGAAGGAGGTCCTACTAAATTTGATCCAGGTCCTTTGCAGGATCTATACACTGAACAATGGCAAGACTCTTACCAAACCGTTTCCTTAACCCCCGACCAGGTAGCCAACATACCTCCATATAGACCGTGGAGATATGAATGGTGAAAATCTTTTATTTTATATAGACAGTAAAATAATGCCAAGACACCACGGACAAACGATAAGGAAGAATCACCTTCAACATAAGAAACTAGTTATTAAAGTCATTAATACATAACCAATTAAAAAGTGCGAAAAGATTAAAAATAAAAGTATTACACTAGACACTTTGTCTTCACCAAGTGATGTAAGAGACTTAGGCAAACATGGCCTTGATTGTCAAGAACTATTACGATCAATCTTGGATCCCGAGATGACTCACACACTCTATGATGGACAATGGATGATGGTGGTGGATGATGGTGTTATGGTGGTGGTGGGTGAAATGTGAGAGAGGTGGTGTGCCAAGGGATGGTTTGCAAATGAGCCAAGCACCCCTATTTATAGCCTGCACAGAAGCCTGGACACGGCCCCGTGTCCACCCATCTTCTCTTTCTTCATTAATTACAAGTTGTCTTTATTAGCTCCACACGCCCCCGTGTCCGCTGGGCACAGCCCCGTGTGCAGAAGCGTATCTGTACTATCAGATTTGGCAAGATTCTGCGTATCTTTGCGTTCCCGTGTCCGCTGGACACGCCCCCGTGGTGGGTGATAGAAGCTTCTATAGCTTTGTCTTTTCTGCAGAATTCTGGACACGGCCCCGTGTCCGCTGGACACGGCCCCGTGTCCGCTGGACACGGCCCGGTGTTGAGCTGGACACGCCCCGTGTCGAGCTGGGCACAGCCCCATGCTCAGCTTTCTTCTTGTTTTTGCTTTGGGAGATGTTGTCGAGGGGTCGGGCATGCCACGTTTCTTCCCTTTTCTTATATTATTGTTAGATTTAGCTGCATTTTTGCTTCTTTTGTTCATTTAAGCTCTTTTAATCCTGAAAATACAAAAGGAAGACAAAAACACACTTTTTCCAACATTAGTACTAAAAAAAGGTTAGTTTTATGTCACAATTGATGTAATTTATATGTTGCATTTTGTGCACATCAAATACCCCCACACTTGAATCTTTGCTTGTCCTCAAGAAAAACTCTTTATAATATGGCTTACACTCCCAAATGGAATGGGTAGAAGAAAAGGTTTTAGGGCTTGTCATAGAGTATCGGAATTTCCAAGATTCTTTATTAAGTTTTATTTTTATTTATTTACAATCCTATTCGTCATTATTTATATAGAATATTACATAAAATAAATTACTCATTAGGGCATAACATGCCTTTTTTAAAATTTCATTTATATACAAGTTCACATACCTCACGGGGGATCACTCAACACTCGGCCGAAGATGTATTTTTGTGAAACACTCGAGAGCGGCATGGAACTTATTCCTACCATAAGTTTGCCAAGCAATCAATCCTCATCCTTTTTAACTATATACCTTTGTAAATATCAAGAGGACTTTTGGGGGGAAGGGTTAGGCTTGGGTTAAAGGTAGGTGGTTGGGTTAGTGGTTAGTAGAAGGGCGAAAGGCGTAAAAAGCGTCAGTTTTCGTAAGACTTTTTTTTTGAATTTTTTTTATTTTGATGAAGTCACTATTCAAACAAAGTTATTTTTGATAAACTTGTTTGTTTATTTCTCTTTTGCTTCATCATCATCATCATTTTTTTTAAAGTCATAAGAAAAACCGAGCTTTTTACTAAAACAAAGGGTTAAAAATAAAAAGGTTTTGGTGGGTGAAAGGGTGTTTGTTTTGGGTTATGAAATGAAAAGGTTTAGGCTCAAAGGGGTTAACTATGGGGATTTTGGGTAGGTGGTAAAAAAAAAAGAAAAATAATGGCGTTGAAAGAAAAAAATGTTAGTCCTAATGCCTCCGTCATTTACTTACTCGGGTTTAAGTTGGTAAGGACCGGGAATGTATCGTCGTGGCAAGTTCTAGAGTCGTATGAACCAAGCGGCTATTCACACAAGAAACGAAAAATGAGCATTTAGTTTAAATATATATATTTGTATGCTCAATAAAGGCTCAAAACTCACTTTTTGTGGGAATGGGTTTTTATGTGATCAAGTATATATAATTAAATTTTTATTAAACTTTTCATGCCGTTTCATAATTTTCTTATGTTGGTTCTTTTTATCACGACGCTATCGGTTGTAAGTTTGTAAAAATATCACCTTTTTAGAACTTGTAATTCCCAATTTAAACCAAGACAAGTAAAAAAATGAAAATTTTTGAAAAAATTTGGGGTGTTTAGCGGTTCCAATAGAGTTTTGTGTAAGGCTTGTAATTAGGACTTGCAAAATTCAAGGTTTTAGCATCCCCCCCCCTCCCCCACTTAAATTACACATTGTCCTCAATGTGTCCCAGAAATAAGTTTTTCGGTTGATTAAAATGTGTAAAAGTGGGTTAAAAACAAGATTTTATGTTACTGGGTAGCTAAACACGGGATGGTGTTGGCTGAGCACGGCCCCGTGGTCAGACTGCCAGTATCAAATTTAAACAGAAGGCTGGGCACGGGGGCGTGTTCAGTGAGCACGGCCCCGTGTCCAGTTACCTGAATTGGGCATTTTCTGCAGAACCTCCGGCACGGGGCGTGTTGGGGTGAGCACGACCCCGTGCTGAACTTGCTGTAATGAAGAAATATCGTCAGGATGCTCTGTTTTTGTGTATGGGGTGTTACTTCAAGCTTCCCTTAGCATCCTTCACCATCCCGGGTGTGTTTTATTCCTGAAAATTAAAAACTAAACTAGAAAACATAAAGGTTAATCTAAACTAAACTACGGATAGTTCCGCGGAATGCCTCCGTGGTGCGCCACGTTTATAAGGGTCCTTGGCTAGACCCACCTTATCAGGTGGTTCTGGCTCATCTTCAATTAGGGGGTCGTCATTGCCGAAATGATATTTCATTGATCGCTCAAGGTCGACACTCTTTTTAAATGCCCCTAATTGAAGAGGTAGATTGTTGAACTTCCGGTTTTTCAAAGCTTCGTGAGTTTTTACAAAGGGTCGTCCCAACACTAGAGGAGCGTCATCGAGGATGACAAAGTCGGTTGGGATTACCATTTGATTTGTTTGAACCAAGACATCCTCAACTACACCGATTGATTTTATTATTTTCCGATTGGATAGAAAAATGGGTATTTGAAGTGGAGAGAAATCACTAATACTTAATTTTTCGAAAATGTAGTTAGGCATTATGTTAACACAAAGATCTTTATCAATCGTGACATTACTAATAAACGAATTTTGAAAGAAACATGGAACCGGTGTAATGTTAATTTCAAATGGATCTTCTTTTATTAGTGAGGTTTGATCATTAGTTAACTTAACACTTACTGTTTGGTCAATTTTAGTGTTAGTGTTTAACTCTTTTAAAAACTTAGCATGAGTTGGAACTAAACAATGATTTTTAAAAGAAGGTGACAAGAGATTAATTTCTTCAAAATTAGACTCTTCTTGAATTTTAGCGTTGTCGGACTCACCTTTTTCGTTGTTTAACTCATGTGTCGGTTTTTCACTTATTTGTTCTTCCATTTTTACACTTTCATTTATCTCTTCTTTATTTAATTCTTCTCTTGCGCGGGACTCCTCTTCCCTTGCGCGAGATTCTTTTATTTAGCGATCGATAACTCTAAGGTGTTCTAATATCCTATCGGTCACTTCGGTTATAGAAAAATGATCGGGATTTTCACAGCTTGAATCCGGTTGTTCGATCCTTTGTTCCTTATAATACCTATATGAAGTTGATGGTTCACACCATTGTTCTTCATTGTAAGCATATGATGGATAAGGGTCGTAATTTTGTTCTTCATAATACCCATATGAGGTGGGTTGTTCACGCCATGGTTCCTCATAATAAGCATATGAAGTTGATGGCTCATATCTTGGTTCCTCAAAGTATGAGTAAGAAGGCTCATACCTTGGTTCATCAAAATATGAGTATGAGGGAGGAGGTTCATACCTTTGGTCTTCATAGGAGGTGTATGAAGTTGATGGCTCGTACCTGGGCTCCTCATAGTAGGTGTATGAAGTGGATGGTTGATATAAGTTACAATACTGAACCGAGTGCGGGTTACCACAATTAGTGCAATAGTTACTCCTATAATCATCCTCCTCATAGGTGTAATTGTAACCTTCTGAGTATTGATCCATAAGAATCACTCAGCAGACCACAACAATGTCTCGAGACCAGAAAACAAAAATAAAAACGGAAACAGAGGCTCCGTGTCCAGTGGACACGGCCCCGTGTTCAGGATCTGTATCTGGGCGTTTTAATTAAAGTTACTGATTTCGTTGAGCACGAGGGCGTGTTCAGTGAGCACGGCCCCGTGTTCAAGTTACTGTATCTGGGTGTTTTATGAAAAATGTGCAGCACGGCCCCGTGTTCAGTGAGCACGGCCAGTGTTCAACTTACTGTAAATGCAAAACTAAACTAAAATGCAGAAAAATGTGCACGCGTTTTGAAAAGGTTTTGAAAAAATGATTAGGCCGTCGATTTTAATCTTTCTTAAAATCCTTGTGTCCCTTGAAACGGCGCCAAAAACTTGATGCGTGTGAAGTGTGTATATAAGTTTAAGTATATTTTAAGCCCTTTTACACTTTTTAGCCAAGTTTTAAATTTATAAAACACGATATTTACTAACGCTAAACACACATATGTGCAAGTGCACCCATCGTGAGCGTAGTATAGTGTTGGCAAGATACCGAGGTCGTCCAAGGACACAAGAGCTTTTAGTACCGGTTTATCCTCAACGTCTAATTAAATCAAAAGTTTAGAAAAAGGTTTTAAACTAAGAAAATAAAAACTAACTAAAATGCTGAAAAAATAAAAATAAAAATAAAAACAGATAGACAAGATGAATCACTTGGTTCCGACTCGTGTATAGTGTAACCTTTGATTATTTCCGCACTTTTGCTCTTTGTTAAGAGATTATCTTAGTTATTGTAGTAGGCCCCTCTTTTGGAGGTGACGTTACCCTCAACCCAGTAGTTTGAGTCAGCAGGGATACAATCCTAAAGGGTTGGATTATTGAAAGATAATTAATTAAGTTATTAATGCATAATATGGTAGGCCCCTCTTTTGAAGGCGACGTTACCCTCGGCTAAGTAGTCTGAGTCAGCAGGGATACAGTCCTTAGTAGCCGGGTTAAAGTATTAAATATTAATAGTAGCTTAACTTATGAGGGGATCAAAGAGTTTGGACCCCCGCCATCTAAAACCGTTAAGTATTGAAGGAGGTCCTACTAAATTTGACCCAGGTCCTTTGCAGGATCTATACACTGAACAATGGCAAGACTCTTACCAACCCGTTCCCTTAACCCCCGACCAGGTAGCCAACATACCTCCATATGGACCGTGGAGATATGAATGGTGAAAATATTTTATTTTATATAGACAGTAAAATAATGCCAAGACACCACGGACAAACGATAAGGAAGAATCACCTTCAACATAAGAAACTAGTTATTAAAGTCATTAATACATAACCAATTAAAAAGTGAGGAAAGATTAAAAATAAAAAGTATTGCACTAGACACTTTGTCTTCACCAAGTGATGTAAGAGACTTAGGCAAACATGGCCTTGATTGTCAAGAACTCTTACGATCAATCTTGGATCCCGAGAGGACTCACACACTCTATGAGGACAATGGATGATGGTGGTGGATGATGGTGTTATGGTGGTGGTGGGTGGTGGGTGAAGTGTGAGAGAGGTGGTGTGCCAAGGGATGATTTGCAAATGAGCCAAGCACCCCTATTTATAGCATGCACAGAAGCCTGGACACGGCCCCGTGTCCGCTGGACATGGCCCCGTGTCCACCCATCTTCTCTTTCTTCATTAATTACAAGTTTTCTTTATTAGCTCCACACGCCCCCGTGTCCGCTGGGCACGGCCCCGTGTGCAGAAGCGTATCTGTACTATCAGATTTGGCAAGATTCTGCGTATCTTTGCGTTGACCACGACCCCGTGTCCGCTGGGCACGCCCCCGTGGTGGGTGATAGAAGCTTCTATAGCTTTGTCTTTTCTGCAGAATTCTGGACACGGCCCCGTGTTAAGCTGGACACGCCCCATGTCGAGCTGGGCACAGCCCCATGCTCAGCTTTCTTCTTGTTTTTGCTTTGGGAGATGTTGTCGAGGGGTCAGGCATCCCACGTTTCTTCCCTTTTCTTATATTATTGTAAGATTTAGCTGCATTTTTGCTTCTTTTGTTCATTTAAGCTCTTTTAATCCTGAAAATACAAAAGGAAGACAAAAACACACTTTTTCCAACATTAGTACTAAAAAAATGTTAGTTTTATGCCACAATTGATGTAATTTATATGTTGCATTTTGTGCACATCACTGGGCTGCAGTATATAAGCACACTTTGTCTTCTGTGTGAAGGATGAGAGCATAATCTACTGAGAGTATTATCAAACATTGTGTGTATGTGTTTGTAATCTGTTCTCATCCTGTTAATCAATAGAAAGTGAATCTTTTGGTTACTTTGTGTCTTTGCTATACTTTGTTTGGTTTGCATCGTCACGGGGATTCCGCACTCGTGATTGTGTTTGTGATAAACAAGGACTAGGTTTTCGTAATCGATCCTCCGAGAAAAACGGACCTACAAGTGGTATCAGAGCCTTGGCTCTTATCCTTGTTTAAAACCAAACATAGTTGTGTTTTGATCAAGTTGTTTATGTGTTTTTTTTTTCAGAAACTCTGCTCATTTTACATTTATATTTTCTGGAAAAAGGTCTTTAAAATCAGTCAAAATCTTGTTGTTTGCTATAAGTTTTATCAAAAACCTTCTTATATTGCATGTTTACATGATAAAATTGGGTTTTTAGTGAAAGTTTAAGCAAATTTCATGTTTCGGAAAATTTCTCCGGTGGAAAGTTTGGCCGGAAACTTCATATCTTCAAGGAGTTCTTCATATCTTCAAAATTGTTCTTGAATTTAATTAAAATATAATTGTTAAAAAAATGTGGTACACATGATGGGTTGGTAAATCAGACATGTTTTTAGGTTGACAAAGGTGTCTGTGTGTCAGGACAAGGATAAGATTTGCATTTTGAAAATATCTCAACAACTCTGTGTCTGATTGTCAACGAAGAACCCATCGACGAACAACCAGGTCTTTCATCAAATTGTCTTCGACGAAAAACCCGGTTTTTCGTAAAGGTGTTGTTGACGAAGAACCTGTTCTTCGTAGTGATTGTTTTTGACGAAAAATCATTCTTCGTCTAACCTGGTCTTTCGCGAAGAACCTAGTTCTTCGTGGGTGTCACTTGTGAATTTTTTAATAGAAGCTTTGTAAAAGTTATTTAACAGTTTAATTTCAAGTTTGTGACCAGGTATTCTCATTCATACATTAAATATGAGTACTAGTCCATGGGATTGGAACCGTAGCTCAAGCTCAAGTCAAGATCCGACCTCCGCAATGTCTTGGATCAAAAATATGATACCACAACAAACAATTACTGCAAGTCAATGGGCATGCGTAGCGAATCAAAATCAAAGCATTCATAATTTGCTATTGAGTGAAAGTGAAACGGGTAGCAACAATCACCCACCAAAGCTAAATCATATGAACGACTATCCATCTTGGAAATGTCGATTTCACACTTATGTTCTAGGGTAAAACACCGAGCTATGGACGTGTTTCACTACGCCATATAACACAGCTCTTGAAGAAGCAGGATCAAATCCAGCGACCTTGGCAAATATGTTGGAAAGCGACAAAAGGGCATATGATTTGGAAAAGAAAGAGTTTGCTATCCTTACGCAAGCACTCCACAAAGACATTTATCATCAATTCTCTTATTGTACTAACATGAAAGCCTTATGGGACATCTTGGTGACAAGAGGAGAAGGAAATGCGGCTGCAAGAAAGACACGCCAAGATTTGTTGGAAAAGGAATTTGAAGCATTTCTATTCATGGAAAACGAAACATTAAATGATATGACAACTCGTTTTTATCATTTACTTAGTGAAATGTTTTCTTATCAAGTTGTTGCAACTCAACAGGAAATGGTTGCAAGGTTTGCTGATGCTCTACCCCCAAAATGGAGTCCATTCATTGAATTGTTAAAGCATACGGGTGTTTTAGATACTGTGAGTATCTATGAATTCGTTCAGAAGTTGGAAAACAAGAATGAAGAAGAAATCCGGAAGGCTAAACGCATTACAGTTCCTCAAAATCCGGAAATGTACTTTGGAGGGATTAATCCTGCAGCTAGTTCCAGTCAGCAACCAAAACTGCAAACGACTTTTGTGTCCAAAACAAGCCCCTTTCCCCAGTCAGCTTCAACAAGTGTTCAAACATCGTATGGTCAGGTTTTTGATCCAAATGCCTATCTTCCACGACCACAAACTTGCTGCACAACCTCAAGTCCATTCACAGTCCCAATTCAATCCAAATGCCTATCTTCCACGACCACAACCTGCTGCACAACCTCAAGTCCATTCACAACCCCAATTCGATCCAAGTGCCTATTTCCCTCAACCTCAAGTTTCCGCAACTCAACCTCAATTTGATCCAAAGAGCCTATCTTCTGCCACCACCAGTTGCTACACCTCAACCACAAGCCCAAACACAACAAGCATGTTACAGTAACAATTTTCAACCCCAAAACCCCAACACCGTCAGAGTTGATACTTCAAACCTTTCAAAAGTCAGTATAGAAGTTGCAAGGGAACATATGGAACTTCTCAATACAATGGTCAGTGCCTACTGTGGACTGGTCGCAGGTCAAATTGGAAACATTAATTTGACCAATTAAGATTATCAACAGATAGACCGTGATGAAATGGAGTTAATGGACATTAAGTGGGCGTTTGCGAGTGTTGTTCGAAGGGCTAAGGATTATATGAGCCGAATTGGGAAAACTACCTTGGAAAGCAAAAAGGATACAAAGTACGGTTTCGAAAAGGATGCAGTTACGTGCTTTAATTGCGGAGAAAAGGGTCACTTCAAGCGTGAGTGCACTCGACCGAGCAGACAAGGCAACCAAAATCCCTTCCGAAATCATACAAGTACTTCCAACACAAATCAAGCTAACCGTGAAAGAGGGATAGTAGATGTGAACAACACAACCAACCAAAACCAGTCTGGGCCTTCAAACACCAACCGAGCATTAGTCGTTTAAGGTGATGAAGGGTGTGACTGGTCAGTACAGTTTGGAGGTGGTGATCAAGGAGGAGGAGGAACTGCATGTTATGCCAAGATCATCAATCACATCAAACATGTACACAAAGAAGAGTTCTCTGAAAGTGATGATAGTTAGGGTTATAGTGGCAGTTCGGATGAAGAAAGCTCGAGTGTGGGAGGTTATAGTTCAGAATCGGATGTGAAGGAGGAAATGGATTCTGATGTGGATAGTTTGTTAAAGGAAGCTGAGGAGTTAAAGTGTCAGAAACCTGTTCTGATAAAGAAGGCTGCTGTTGCATCGAAAGAAATGGAGAAGTTCTTCTCTGAAGATGGATCTTTTTCTTATCAGACTGCCTTTATGGCAAATGTCGCAGCCTTGACAAGTCAGGTAAACTCCGACACTCCTACTCCTAGTGTATGTAGTAATTGTGCAGATTTGAAACATGAATCAGAAAAGATTCATAGTCACAATCAGAGTTTGGTTATTGAGCTGTCAAAAGCAAAGAGGCAAACATGGCCTTAGCTCGAAATGAAAAAGATTTCAAATCAGTAATCGAAACTTTAAAGAAAAGCGTTTCCGAATTAAAAAAAATTGTTTTCAACAAACAAACTGGTATTAATAACTACATTAATATCATTGAGGAAACAAAGAAGGAGCTAGCCAGGGCAAAATGCGAGCATGATGCGATCAAGCTCAAATTGGAGAGTTACTCTAACTCCCCATATGTGCTTGATCACATTATAGACGCTCAACAACTGAAAGGGAATAAGAAAGGCGTTGGGTATAAGTCGTGTCCGCCCCCTTTGAGACACAACTATACCAGAATGCCCGATGAAGAGGAAATGCCTCGTTTTGAACCAAGTGTGCCTCTTGATTATGAGGAAGTTACTACAGGATTAGGGTTCAAATCGGACAGTTCCTCGGGTAGCCCATCTAAAGGAACAGAAAATTCAACATCTACGAAACAAAGTGCTCCAATTATTGAGGACTATGATTCGTCTGATGATGAATCAGATGTGAGTGATCAGGATAAATCTCTTGATAAGATGAAAGGAGTAGAAGTTCCTATTGAGAATCATATTCTGTGTGATCCTCCTACTCCTGCTGTGCAATCTGTTGCTAAACAAGTAATAGATCCTGTCATGGAATCTGTGTCTGCCGTTAAAAGTGATAATGTGTTGTATACTTTAGTCGGTGATGTTAAAATCTACTTAAACAAATATTTTCCAATTAAAAACGTCAATCCATCTTTGATTGATAAAGTGTTTGAAGATACTACCAGTAAGTTTTTGGGAAAGACGATCCCGGGAGTTGTTGTAACTCAGTGTGATCCTATTCCAAAATCTGAAGTTAGAAAACAGTATGGAAATCAAAGATTACCGACAAAGCAACAACCTATTGCTTCTAAGGGTAAATAGCAAGAACAACGAGCTCAAAAGCCTAAGGTTTCTCAACCAAAGTTTGAAACAAAGGGAGCTCGTTACAAGAAGAAAAGCAATGATGTTAAATTTGTAGCATCAAGAGGTACTGATAAAGTGGAGACTTTTGAAAATAAATCAAATACCGATTTTGTCCTACAAGTCAGAATTTTAAAACTTAATAGTCAAAACAACTACACCCAACACACAAATGGGTGTGATGAAGGAACAAGTACCTCTGGATCTACATGATTGACATCTGATCGTCAATCTGAATCTCCTAAGTTTGTTGAAAGGAGAACTTGCTTTAAATGTGGGGAGTTTGGACATATTATCAAAAACTGTACAAATACTCCCAAAGAAAAGTTTGTTGAGAGAGCCCCTCCTGAAGAAGGTCACCAACAACACCGTTGTTAGTGCACTACGTCTATTGACTTCGTCTTGTATCACGTATTAGGATAGGATTATCAGTGCACGAGGTTCTAGAAACAGTTTTTAAGGAAATAGGTGAAGATTTCGCTTGAAACTGTTCAAGCGAAATCATCCACAACTGATTTCGCTTCAAGTCTTCAAGCGAAATCATTCACATCAGATTTCGCTTCAAGCTTTCAAGCGAAATCTTATCCTCTATATATAGGTGCACTTGGTTATTCATTTGTAACTTTCGGATCTGAGTAGCGAAGCTCTGCCGGATCGTCTCTAGGTTGTATATCAGTTTCATATCAATATAAGAGACATTATAATTACATCGAGTGTCCGTATCTTTGATTCCGCCTCTGATTCGGATAAAAGACTCTTCTGATCGACTCAGTCAGGTCGTACAACGATCCAACAAGTGGTATCAGAGCTCAGGAGGAAGAGTTTAGCTCGATTGCAATTAGATTCTGACTTCTACACCTTCTTTTTCAAACTGAATGAGATTTTATGGTCAAAATGGATTGAACTTCTCACCGAACATTCAAAACAACAGTTTAACAAAGCCTTGAAAGTTTGAGACCGAAATTCGCATTAAAAGTGACTGATTTGGATCAAAAACTAGATTTCGCTTGAAGAGAGTTCGTGGATTTAATTGATTTCGCTTCAATATAAGACTGTTTGGACTATTTCGCTTGAATATCTAAAGCGAAATAGTGTTGTGTTCTTGGATTTCGCTTGAAACTCTGAAGCGAAATAGATTTCCTGAAGCGAAATAGTGGTGTTCGCTTGAACGGTTGAAGCGAATTAGATCTTGTGGGTTTTCGCTTGAAGGTTCTAATCAGCTGAAGCGAAATAGCTGATTTCGCTTGAATCAAGTTTGTTAGCAGATTTCGCTTGAAGTCTTGAGATTTCGCTTGAATTTCCTAGTTCGATTGAAAAGTGAAATTTCGTGTCGAGATTATTTCACGTCAACAGGGTATCAATCTATTTCAGGATATTATTGTGTATACTGATTGTTTGTTTGTTTGTTTGCAGGTGATTTACACGGCACAAATATCAAGAATTCAAAATGTTTGATGAACTGGAAAACACTAAATTTGAAAGAATGAACAATTGGACTTGTTGTTCTTCTTCTGAGAAAAAGGAGGTTTTAGTTGAAAGATTTGAATATTTCATGTGTCGAAAGGATGAAACGTTGGATGAGTTGGAAATACGGTTTAAAAATTTAATGGACAGTTTGAGAAACAAGAATATTAGAATATCAAATGATGAACAGATATCGAAATTGGCAAATGCATTACCTGCTAAATGGGATAAATTCTTAGTTGATCTAAAAAGGGAAGATTTTTTTCAAGAACTTTATCCAACACAGTTCTTTAATGAGGTTAATGGAGAGGTTCGTAATGAAAATAGGAAAAAGAAGGAAATTTTGACTAAAATGGAAAAGAATTTACAAAAATTGGAATTGGATATTATTACTGAAATTGATAATAGAATTAGTGTGTGTCTTGATACAAAGAGTATTTTGAAATATGATATTAAAAGGAAATGTTATATTGATGAAAGTATGAATCCTTTTGATTTCGTTAAACTCTTTTGTGCAGGAACATATAAGATGGAAACAAAGGATATTCCAAAGAACGAAGAATCTTTTAAGCTTGGATCTTCAAGTCCAGAATCAGTGTGCTCTAAATGTGACAACTTTAAGGCTGAAAATGACAAACTTTTGAAGGATGCAGAAAGTTTGACATCAGAAGTTGAGAAGTTGAGAGATGAGAAGCAAACTGATGATAACCAGATTCTTATGTTGCAGGGAATTTGTGAAAATTTGAAGTCTGAAAATGTCAAACTGCTTAGTGATTTGAACAGTTTGACATCAGAAAACAAGATTTTGAAAGAAAAAGAAAAAGAGTTTGAAGATGAAAAATTAAAATTTGAAAATGATTTCAAAAGTCAGTTAAAGATTTTAGAAGATGAGAGAGATGTTTTTGGAAAAGATAATCTTGAAAAACAAATTGAAATCAATTCTCATCTTGCTAAAATTATTCAGCTTGAAAAAGAAGCTGAAAAAGCTCGGACTAAAATCAAAGAGCTTGAAGTAAAATTGAAAGGTTTTGTGACTTCTACATCACATGTTTGTCCAAAACCAATCAATTTCAACATTGAAAATGTCAAAGTTGAAGATTGTGATGAGATATCTGATGATGAAAAAGAAAAGAAAAGAAAAATATCTTTAGATTTACAAGAAAAATTTCAAAATACTGTTCTGCAATCTACTGAAATAGGTGAATGTTCTAAACAAAAACCTGTTAAGAAGAATGCAGAACAGAAACAAAAAGATAGAAATTTGAAAAATTCTAAAATTGAAATTAAAAGCTCATCAGATAAATCATCCAATCATTATCAAAAATCACAAAAATTTAAAAATGTAAACTCACAATATGTTGGTAATAAGTGGTGCAGGTTTGACCACAGTGTTCAAAAGACAAATCCAGCATTGAAGAAGAGAAATTACTATAACCAAGCCAAACAATGTTATGATCTGAAGGTTTGGACTGACAGAAGTGGATGGTACGATAACAGAGTGTGCTACACCTGTAGTGTGAGAGGACACATTGCTGTTAACTGCCAGAATTGGAATTTTGATACAAGAAGATGCTATATTTGCCAAATCAAAGGTCATATTGCCAGAGATTGCCCAAGGAGATCAATGGGAAGATCGAGGGTTGAATCTCAAAGAACGGTAAAGAAGCCAGTCAAAGTCAAGCCCCATGAACAGAAGGTTCTAAAACCTAAAGTTCAGGATCAGAAAATTCAAGAAAAGAAAGTTAAACTTTCACAGGGGCAGAAAGATAGACTACGAAAGAAAAGGAAGAAGGCGAGAGAGTATTTGGAGAAGATTTTGTCTTCGGGTTCACCGGTTGGTTCGAATAAGAGTTCTGATGAATCGATTCACTCGACTGCAAAGTCAAGCAAATCAAATTCTTCAGATACAAATCTGAGGACAAAAGAGAAAAAGGAAAAGAAGAAAATGGTCGGCGATGAATCTGATGTTTCAAAGTCAGACAAGCCACCATCAGGCGATGAATCTGACTCATCTAAGTCAGATAAGCCAAGTTTGTGCAATGAATCTGATTCCACAAAATCAGAGGAGCCACAAGTTGAGGTAAAGAAGGAAGAAATTGTTCTTTTGATGAATGATGAAAAATTTCCTCCATTACAAGCCACAAACACAAAATCAAAAGGTGTTGATGCTGGAAAAATGTTTAATAGCAATGTTAAACATATTTTTAGTAAGATGGTTGATGGTAAGGAAAAAGGAGTGAAAGAGTTTTATGAAGAAAAGAGAAAAGTTCAACATACACCCAAGGAAAGTCAGGCTTGGGTGAAACTTTTCAAATAGAAAAATCTGACTTGCCGGAGCTTCCAGGTTGGTAAGTGTGAAGCAGGTATCGGCATCATTCTTGAGAAATTCACAGGATGGTAACTGTGATATTTCGTTTTACTAGTGGTTAATCAAGGACATTAAGTTGTACTTGATTTTCTACAAGTAATTGTAGTGTTTGATCTTATATTGTTAAAATCTGAAAAAAAAAAAAAAAAGTTTTAAAGAGAACAAGGTGATGTGATGACCCTGAATCCACAAGTGATGGGTAAACAAACTAATTTTTCCGGAAAAACCATTCTGATTAAAACAAACTTAAGTGTTTTGAAATCATTATGGGAAAATAGTTTGTTGTAAGGGGAGGTTTGAATGAATATGCCGAAACCCTCACGGCTGAACAAACATGATTACTTTTATCTGATTGAAAAAACGGTTTTCAAACTGTTAAGATCAATGGGTTGTATATCATGGGGGTACTTTATGTTATATTTTCTGCAAAACAGAGCATGAGATGCAGAAAATGGATGGCGAGACAAAGCTATCAGTGTTGGTTGTCAAATTTTCTTTAAATGGTTTTGCATTTTAGGGGGAGTAATGTTGTTAGAAAATACAAAAACATTTGAAAATTTGAAAAAGTCAAAAACATGATAAAATTCAAAAATTGAGTTTTGCGTAAAAAGAGGAAATGATAGTATAATGTTGTTAGAGAATACAAAAACATTTGAAAATTTGAAAAAGTCAAAAACATGATAAAATTCAAAAATTGAGTTTTGCGTAAAAAGAGGAAATGACAGTACATCAGTAGACAGTTACAGTATGCTAAAGAAATGGAAAGTTTAAATGTGTTAAACGATCTCACCGTGGATGTGTCGGTAGATTTTTATACATTTAGTAAACTTTTTCGGGATATAAACCTAAATTCAAACACTTGTGAATTCGTGGGGAACACTACTTGGATATATAGGTAACCCCTGAAATCTCGTTTGAAAGGTCTCTTAATCTGATATACTAGGTCTTTATACTCTATGATGTCTGGGGTATTATTCCGGGACTTCTGCTGAACGGTGGTTCTGACCTAGTCCCTGGATAATACTTTCTGCAAATGCTTGAAACACAGCATTACACCCTCAGCATGCTGAAACAATTAAATTGATATATGCTGCTGTTGTAAGCAAAAAGATCCTCTAAAGGGGACACACCGAAAAGTCGAAGCTGATATCTCTCTGCGTATACGGAAGTATCGATCTGAGATCCCTTGGCCCTCGCATACCTAATTTATATACAGATATTATTGTAGTATACTCATCTGTAAGACTGATTATTGGGATTCTGGATACGGGAGTATATTCAAGAGGTGGGATACATGAATAGGTTTAAGTTCTTAATATACCTAATTCATATCCTGAATCAGTTGAAGTTTGTATGAAAATTTAAGTGGACAAGTATATCGACAATCTAAGTGAATTGTTTAATGCATAATGTGATTTTAAGCTCAACGGTACTTGTGACTTGTCAAAAACTGATATGATCCTCTAACGTATACTCAAACAAAAATATTGTCTGTAAATATGTTTGTACATATTTCGTTATTGCTTTATATTTTTAGAAAATACAAAAAGATTTTGATTTTTGCTTTATTTTCGACAACTGATATCTGAGTGCTGAGTTTCAAAATCTAAGTATGTTGATTGTGTTTCTGAAAATGAAACAAGTTCATTAATTTGAAACTTGAATTAAAATCAAAAAAATTTCAAAAACAGTTTGTGATATCTCCAAGGTCATTAGTTTGGACTTGGATGATTAACTGTGAGGGAGTTGGATTCTTTAATATTGCTAAATATATACAGTTTGTTGATAGAGGGAGTTGGATTCTTTAATATTGCTAAATATATACAGTTTGTTGATAGGGGGAGTGGATTAGAGAATTTGATTGGAATTGCCAGGTTACAATTCCTGGATAGTCTAAAATGCTGTTACTCATAAATGTTTGAGAAATTGCAGATGATAGTCCAGACTACGATCCTGAAAGCAGAGTCTAAGGGGAAGTCTGAAGACAAGCTTGAAGCATGGAAAAGTTTGTAGATGGAAAGCTAGGTGTCGATCCCAAAGCACGGAAGCTTGATGAAAGGGGGAGCCTGAAGCTGATAGAAGAAGAGAAAGATTGATGGATGCTTACAATGTTACAATCTAAGTGATGATGCAGAATGATCAAGACTGAAGATGTGTCATATTGAAGAATAGTCACTGAAGACTGCGTCAATATCCGAGGGGGAGTCTGTTAGTGCACTACGTCTATTGACTTCGTCTTGTATCACGTATTAGGATAGGATTATCAGTGCACGAGGTTCTAGAAACAGTTTTTAAGGAAATAGGTGAAGATTTCGCTTGAAACTGTTCAAGCGAAATCATCCACAACTGATTTCGCTTCAAGTCTTCAAGCGAAATCATTCACATCAGATTTCGCTTCAAGCTTTCAAGCGAAATCTTATCCTCTATATATAGGTGCACTTGGTTATTCATTTGTAACTTTCGGATCTGAGTAGCGAAGCTCTGCCGGATCGTCTCTAGGTTGTATATCAGTTTCATATCAATATAAGAGACATTATAATTACATCGAGTGTCCGTATCTTTGATTCCGCCTCTGATTCGGATAAAAGACTCTTCTGATCGACTCAGTCAGGTCGTACAACGATCCAACAACCGTTCTGTTTCACCAAAACTAGATAAGCGAACTGTTAAAGAACAAGAAACAAAACAACGACATCAAAACGTCAAGGCAATAGAAAAGGATTTAAAACCGGAAGTCAAATCTGTTAAAAGGGAACCGAGTTCATCACAACCATTAAAACCAGAAATTTCAAAATCTTTTAATAATACTCAATCTGGTAAACGAAATCAGTCTTGGAAACCTAAAACGGGTGAAGTTTCAGGGGGAGGTGTGATATTTGAAAATCATCAAGAAATCGAAATCACATTTCTTGATGATCAGGGACGAACCAAGACCACTAAGGCTTGGGTCCCCAACTCCAACTGATTGTTGAATGAAATGTGAAGGATGTTCTAAGAGGAACTATTAATAGTCATTGGATTGTTGATAGTGGAGCATCTAGGCACATGACTGGCGACTTACATCTTTTTTATGATGTGAAAAACATTAGAGGAGGTTATGTCGCATTTGCTGGAGAGAAAGGCGGATACATCACTGGAGAAGGAATGATCTCCAATGGTGTTGTGTGTTTCGATAAGATCAATTATGTGTGACAAATTGAACACAATCTTCTGAGTGTTTCGCAAATCTGCGATAAGAAATTCACCGTGCATTTTGATGATGCCGGTTGTTATGTACTGGAGCCGGGGTTTAAAATTCCAAAAGAATGGATTCTCTTATCAGCTCCAAGGGTTAATGATCTTTATATGCTTGACATGAGCCAAGCGATTACGACATATGCACAAGTCACGTGATTTGTCTCGAAAGCCACAGAAAAGGAGTCTATATCTTGGCAGAGACGAATGGGGCACATTCACTTGAGAAAAATGAACCATTTGGTGAAAAACAATCTTGTGAATGGTGTGCCTGTGAATAATTTTCATCTACAAGATGTTTGTGTTTCGTGCCAGAAGGGAAAGCAAATGAAGAAGTCTCACCCGATTAAGAAAGTCAACACTGTCAGCATGCCTCTTGAACGTCTTCATATGGACCTCTTTGGGGATGCTTATTGTCTGGTGGTTACTGATGACTACTCTAGATTTTCTTGGGTATCGTTTATGGCGCACAAGAGTGAAACTCCTGAAATCCTCAAGAATCTTCTTACTCTTCTAGAAAATTTGTACACGTTGAAAGTGAAGAGGATCCGAAGCGACAATTGCACTGAGTTCAAAAACCGCATAATGGATGAGTTCTGTACTTCAAAGGGAATTCTTTATGAGTACAGTTCTCGCTACACTCCACAACAAAACGGTGTCGCTGAGAGGAAAAATCGAACGATAATAGAAACTGCAAAGAGTCGGAGCTTCCTGCTCAGTTCTGGGGGGGAGGCTGTGGCTACTGCTTGCTACACTTTAAACAGAGTTCTCACAGTTAAAAGGCATGACAAGACTTATTTCGAACTGTTACACAAAAGGAAACCAGACGTTTCTCACTTAGAACCTTTTGGCGGTCCATGCACTATGATTGAGCCGCACGGAAAGTTTGGCGCCAAAGCTATCGAGGGTTTCTTCCTAGGATATGCTACTCCGAATTTTCGTGTATGGAATTTGGCAACCAAAAAGCTTGAGCTATGGAGTGAAGTCAAGGTTCAAAGGTATACTAATTCTGTTAGAGCTCCGGGTGATCCTTGGATGTTCGATTATGATGGGTTATTCGACTCCTTTAATATGCCAACCTTTGATCAAGCATCCACAGCTGCTCAAATGCTACTGGAAAGTGACATTGATGTTGATTCATCTTTGGTGCGACCAATTGTTGTTAACCCTCAAGCTTCTAATTCGGTTAACAACATTGTTTAAAATGAGGAATTTGAAGATGTTGCTGATTACAATGTGTCGTCGGAAGATGATGAGTTCCACGATGCGAATGAAGGCTCTTCGGATCCGATTGCTCCTGTTCAAGGTGCTTCTGAAGCAACTACTCATGTGCAGAATGTAGACACTGCTGAAGGAAATGCCTCCACATCTACGTCTATGCCAGGCGTAGATTTGGTTGTTGACCTTAATCTTAACAATTTGGGTATTAATACTCGTGTTCCTGATGTTCTTGAAACGAGAATTCAGGATACTCATCCGCAGCAGAATATTATTGGAGATGTCCAAAGTGGAGTGCAGACACGTAATCAGCTGAGAAACAACCTGAATGCTGGTTTGTATTCAGCTATCAGAGAATCAGGTTTACAAAATGATTGGTCCTTCGCGTGTTATGTCTCACAAGAAGAACCAAAGTCTTGGAAAGAAGCTCTAAAGGATAATTCTTGGGTGGAAGCTATGCAGGAAGAACTGCAACAATTCCAAAAGTTGGGTGTCTAGAAACTTGTTGAAAGACCAGAAAATTACAAGAAAATTGGCACCCATTGGGTTTTCAAATGCAAAAAGGATGATCGTGGAGTAGTCATTCGAAACAAGGCGAGATCATTTGTTCAAGGGTTTCGTCAGATCGAAGGGATTGACTGCAATGAAGTTTATGCACCGGTTGCACGTCTTGAGGCTATTCGGATCTTTCTAGCTTATGCTTCATTTAAAGGATTCAAGGTCTACCAGATGGACGTGAAAAGTGCTTTCTTACATGGTGTGGTTGAAGAAGAGGTGCACGTCGAACAACCTCCGGGTTTTGAAGATCCTATTCTCCCTGATCGGGTTTTGTTGCTCAACAAAGCTATCTACGGTTTACATCAAGCACCGAGAGCTTGGTATGCAACCTTATCTAACTATCTGCTGGAGGATGGTTTTCGGCGAGGTCTTATTGATTGCACTCTTTTCATCAAAGAACAGGATGGAGATCTTCTGTTGGTACAGGTATACGTTGATGATATCATATTTGGTTCAACTAACGATGTTTTGTGCAGGTAATTCGAGCGTGTTATGCAGGATAAATTCGAAATGAGCGCAATAGGGGAAATGAATTTCTTTTTGGGCCTACAAGCTCAGCAAACTGAGTCTGAGATATTCATCCATCAGACTAAATATGTTGGTGACATCTTGAGCCGGTTCCAGATGTCTGATTCAACGCCCATTGGTACCCCAATTCTGCAGAATCACAGGATTACTCTGGACTTGAAGGGTGAAAGCATTAACTCTTCATATTATCGCGTAATGATCGGATCTCTGATGTATCTCACAGCCTCGAGGCCCGACATAATGTATCCTACGTGCCTGCTCGCAAGATATCAAGCCAACCCGAATGCCTCACATCTGGGAGCTGTAGAAAGGATTTTCGCTATTTGAAGGGTTGCCCGGACACCGGTCTCTGGTACCCTAAGGATGATAGCTTCGACTTGATTGCGTTCAGTGATTCTGATTTTGGTGGATGCAAAATCGACGGCAAATCCACAACGGCTGGATGTCAGTTTTTAGGAAATCGCCTGGTTACTTGGCAGTGCAAGAAGCAGACTTGTGTCGCTACATCAACTTGTGAAGCTGAATACATTGCTGCCTCAAGTTGCTGCTCCCAAGTTCTGTGGATCCAGCAACAAATGCGTGACTATGGTTTTGAATATCTATCTACTCCTATTTTCGTTGATAACAATGCTCCCTTACAGATCACTAGAAATCCTGTGCAGTATTCCAAGACCAAACACATCGAAATTAAATATCACTTCATACGTGATTGTTTTGATAAAAGACTCATCGATGTTGTTAAATTCCACACTGATCACCAACGTGCCGACCTTTTCACTAAATCTTTTGATAAGTCACGTTTTGATTATCTTCTTTTGGTCAATGGCATTAAGGTGAAACCCGAGTAAAACTTCTTTGGCTAATTGTTTTTGTAAATATTTTCTTTAAAAACTCTAAAAAATACAAAAAGATTTTCATTTTCGTAACCTTTTCGCATTTTAGGGGGAGAAATTTCAGAAAATACAAAAACATTTGAAAAAGTCAAAAATCCAAAAATATGTCTTTACTTTCTGTCTTTACGTTTGAAAAATCAAAAAATCAAAAAAATTAGAAAATCAAAATTTCAAAAAAATTAAAAAATCAAAAAAGAGTTTATTGGATAAGGAAAATGATGAGATTCACTAGTGTGGTCGGTCAACATGGTCAAAAATGTAAAAAGAAAAATTGAGAAATGATAAGTATCTCTACTAATGATGTATCGGCAGGCTCACAATCAGATTAAAATGTGCAGGATGATATAAACCTAACAGACTTCAAGTCAGGTGGGAACCATTCATTGGCATATGGTCTTAGTACCGAAATTTCGTTTGATTGATTGCCGAGGTTATGAGATATACGGTCTTTATGTTGCCTTATCATCTGGGTATCATGGTTGTATCTTTTACTGAAAAATAACGGAGACGAAGTCTAGATCTTCAATGATACTCTACATACGTGTACATATTGCATTCGACCTCAATAAGTGATCAACAATCACATGTCCAAACAAAATAAGTGATAAAATATCACATTTATCCGGGAGTCAAGTTCGTCTCTTTTTCTGTACGATAGTACTAACCTGTTCACGGACTTGCTCCTGTGCCCTCATGCATATGAAAATCAAGTTCCTCATCAATAAGTGATTCTATCACATAGGGCTTGTTTTCAATAAAAAATAAGTGAGTATCTCACATCTTTTTATACGGTCAAACAGATGATAACCGGTATACTCACCGGTAAGATGAACTCTCGTGCATACCTTGATACGAGAGTGTGTCGTGAGTGGATGAACATCGACTTTTAAGTATAATTCAAACCGTAAATCGTATCTCCTAATTCTGATTACATCTGATCAGTTTGAGCTTATGTGGACAACAATATCGATAATTGTGGTAGTATACTTATCTAAAGCTTTTAACCGAAACAAAAATCATGTTGACAAAGACCGTAAGCTGGTATGATTCTTTTACCTTGAAACTCGCAAAAGTTTGTTTTTATACAGTCTTTTACTGCTTATTTTTTATTGTCGTTAGTTTACCGCATTTCAATTTCATTTTTAGTATAATTGTAAAGTTCTTTTTGATTAGCCGAAATTGAAACTCGAATGTTTTCTGCCGGAAAGCCCGAAACCGACTTGTTTGTGATTTCACTACTTCATAAAGATCCTTTTGCATTTGGTAAACTTAACACAAAGGAAAATCTGATCAATCTGTAAAATCTGTTCAAAATTCAGATTTGGTGATTTTGTGTGTGAAAGGTCAACGAAGAACCTCCCTTGGTCAATGAAAAACCTTATCTCGACGAAGAACCATTCTTCGTCAAGGTCTTCACGAAGAACCTAAGTTCTTCGTGGACCTTCATTATGGGCTAAATGTTTTAGCCCATTAAGGTTCTTCGTCAGCCCACTTTAGTTCTTCGTCGGCCTCAGTTCTTCGTCGGGAGTCAGTTTATAAAAAGGGGACCCAGTGCATTATTGATCCCATTCTTTCAAATCCACTCAACTATTCATCTTCTTCCACACGCTACCCCCCATACTCTCAACCGACTCAAAACCCATTGATTTTTCTAAGATTTTTGTCAAAACAAGGTATACAAAGGGACCATTTACATGAATCGAACCATTAAGACCCTCTGTTTTTGCTCGAATGTTTGAAAAACCCTCAGAAACCTTTGATCTTTGATTCTTTTATATAACTATCTGTTTTGTTTTCTTGTTTTTCATCAAAAACTGATAAACATGATAACTGTATGTAGATTTGTACATCTTTGTGCTTTTTTTGGTTGTTAAAAATAGGGGTTTGGGTTTTTGTTGTGATAAACAGGTTTGGGTATGTTTTTTTCATTCAAACCGAGTTTGGTTAAACATCTGGGTTTTGGTTCTTCATGATTTTGTTTAAAAAAAGTGTTTTGCTGTTCTGAATCAACCGTTGATTCAACGTTGATCGGCGAAAAACCCTTGCAGCGAAAAAACCACAAATTCAATTTGGACGAAAAACCCTAACTGACAAAGAACCTATTTCATCAAAACTGTTTATGACGAAAAACCTGTTTGACGTAAGACCCCCATGGTCAACGTATAACCATTCTTCGTTGACTTCTGTTGACTTTGTTTGACCAATGGTTCTTCGTGCGTAATGGCGATGAAAAACCAGTTCTTCGCCATGAGGGGGTTCTTCGCCATAATGACAGTTCTTCGTAGGCCAACACTTAAATTTTTTTTCATGTTGATCAGTAGTATTACACTTTCACAGTATGTATGTATATACATGTTTACTATTCACAGTATACATGAACATGTATAGATATATGTACTTTGCAAGTACTATGTCCTTATGACTTACAGTGGATGTTTTTCGTATACAGAATGGCTCCGAAAGAACAGAAACGCAAACCCGCGACTAAGAAAACAGACAAAACAGAAGAACAAATCATGTCCGAACCCCGGCACAACATGGTCGCGTATCTTGATCCTGAAGGAAAGATTACCGAATTGAAGGAGATCCCTCAATGGCTAAGGGAATCTCGGATCAACAAAGCCATTACCTTTTCAATACCGGTGTACAAGTCTCTTATTAAAGAATTCTGGAATTCAGCGAACGTGATTGAAGTTGACGGAAATGAGCTTATTCAAGGGCAAGTTAATGAAGTGAACGTGGATGTCTCTCCGGATATTCTAAACACCGTATTGGAACTTCAAGATGATCCAAACGCACCATATTCCGTTCCAATTATGTACACGCGCGGATGTTTGCTTCGGATGAAATGTACTGGAGACATCTTTAGTGGTCAGATCAACAAGGCCTGGTTGCCGATGCGCTACAAGTTTCTCTTGCATGTTCTTATTCAACGTCTGAGCAACAGACGTGCTGGTTACGACATAGCAGGAAATGATCTAGTTGGATTTATGGTGGCCTTGGTACTAAACAAGACGTTTAGTATTTCCAAGTATATTTATGCAAACATGAAAGAGAATCTGAAGAGAACACGTGCTCATACGACAGGGAACAAGTTCTGGATGTATCCTAGATTCTTGCAGATGATAATGAACGTTCAACATCCGAATCTTCCAAAGGCCAATAACGATATTCTGAAGAAGATGCTATGCTAGAGCATTCTCTAAAGATATTCAAGGGCGTTGCAGCTAAACGGTACAAAGAAAGCTTACCACCAAGGAAGATGATAGGTGCTCTTGATAAGAAAGATTACATCGCTCCAGAAAACGATAAATGGCGTCACAATGACAGCCAATCGGACGACGAAGAGACGAAGTTGAAAAAGATGATGGAAGATAAGTTTGGTCGCAAGAAGATTAAGATTTTCAGTGATTCTATTGAAAGTGACAGTAATGATGATGGTGATAATGAAGGTGGTGATGGTGGAGATGTTGGTGCTATAGCAGCTGGTACATATGGTGCTAGTTCTGCTGGAGGTGATGAAGAAGATTCTGATTCTGACGATAATCATCCAGAACCAAGATATGAATTCTACCTCGACGATCGTGGTGTGAGACAAGTGAGGAGAATTAGACAGGAGGAGGATGCTGAGTATGTTCCTTCTGATACTGAAGCTGAATGGTTAACGAAGAAATAAACTGCTGCTCGTAGAAAGAGAAAGAGCAGGAAGTACATCGGTGCTTCATCTGTGCAGCCAACCGTTTCACGAAAAGAGCCTGTTCATGAAGCAGAAATGAATCCGAACTTTGGACTCACGGCCGATGAAGCTGCTGCTATAGTATCGTCTCCTCCAAGATCATCTGAACCACCTCATGTGGTTACTTCAGCTACAGAAACTCCAATAGTCGCACCACAAGAACCTGCAAGCACATTGGCATCCACTATTCGAGCAACTACTTCTCAGCACAGCTCAGAACGCAGACAAAGGAAATTTTCTGAAATGTAGCCAGACTAAAAGGTAGATTTCTTTTTTTCTCAATTGCAAGCTGCTGCAGGTCAGATTGATAGGCAATCGGCGTTCATGAATGTTACAAGAGGCGACGTGATCAAGCAACAGTTAGAGATGAATACGTTGAAGTCCACTGTTGAGCGTCAACAAGCTGAGATTAAATGCCAACAAGCTGAGATTGAACAACTTATGGCTGAGAATGCACGTTTAAAGGCTGCTGATGAGGTACGTGAGCGATAGTTATTGCAGATGCGTGCAGCTGATAATGCTCGTGGGATTGAAATGAACCAATTGAAAGAAAGGAGTACAGAGGTTCAAAGATTGGCTGATTCACTTAAAGCGAAGCATGATGATATGAGGCAGTGGTATAATTCCAGAAATACCACATTGAAAGATAACGTCGAGCTTTGTGCCAAGCGTGTTAACATTATGTGGTCTGAAAGGTGTAAACAGATGGAGATCTTGCGCAAGCGTAACCAAGACAAAGAAGTCCCTGGCAATCCCGACACTTTAGCATCATCTCAACCACAAGGGGCTTCTAAGTCCACTCAGATCAGAGTATACAAGCCTCAGCAGACTGCAACTACATAAGGAACCTCCGGTGGCGCTCAAGAAGAACTACCACAACTAGAGAGTAGCCATTATGTTGAAAGCTCCTCGGCTGGTAAGGATCCAGTTGTTAAATCTGCTAACTTGCTCTGAAGAGAGTACATCTAGTGACTGGTGAAGAACTGGAAGAGGGAGAATTAATTGCTAACTTCACAGATGAACAGATTGTAGCTCTTAACGAAATGAAAGCAATAGAAGATGTTGCTATTGATCAGATCCCAAGTGAACCCGAGACAGCAGACTTAGAAAATCTTGAAGAGATTGTCTTTGAAGGTGATAATAACAAGTCTACTTACGTGCGAGAAGTCGGAACAGAGTTCATTCCTTTCAAAGAAGACTGGTTGAAGGAAAATGTGGACGACATCGACGAACATTTGAAAATCGTGATGCTACAGATAATTCACCCGATGCATTCACAGAATGGAGAAAACAGTTTATGTCCAAGGTTACAAAGCCTACGCCAGCTGGAGCTCAAGTCGATTACTTGAAATACGAGAAAGAAAATTTGCACGGGAAGATACTTTGCTGGATGTTTGTCAAAGAAATCCATTACATGGCCGTCAAATGTGAACACGACATTCAATATTTTAGATCTTTGCTGAGCATTCTATCCTTACCGTTTTATGATGTTGCAGCCTTAACAAAGCTGGAGCTGATTAATCGTTCAAATTTCGAAGTAGCAATGTTGTTTGCTCGCAAGTTGAAGATAAACCGGAGGATAGGCTGGAAAGATGAGTTACACAAGCCATAATTTCCAATTCATCAGTAGATAAAGTTCACTCTGGATCCGTCAACCAACACGGCTAGATACAAGCTTGTTAATCAGCTGGCGAAGGTTATGGACAAGATCCCTCTGATGCCGATGAAGCAGAGCTTCTTGGAAAACATGGCGTTGTGGTGTTACAATTCTGATACGCACGAGGTCGTTATTGTGTTCAAAGACGATCAAAAAAATTTCCGCATACTCGATCCGATGTGGATAATCAACATGTCTGCTGCCGATATCAACAAACTATTTCGTCACGACATATTTTACGAGGGCAAGGACGTGCATCAAGCGTTACTATTTCAACGCGTCGCTTGTTTTGTTATTATCGCGGGATTCACGCCGTCAGTTCATGGTCGGAGAGACACTGAAGGTTGAAGAACAAAGATCGAAGACCAAGTAACAGACAAGGGGGAGTTTGTTGATGCATATTTTTGTGTCTGTAACTTGTTCTTTTTAACGTTGTATTAGTACGGTCTTTTGTTTATTGAGTCTGTAATGTTTCCATCTAGTCGACCAAGTCGGATATCCTCCTATCTTACTTTGGTACGACGTATGTCTCTTTGTTATGTATGTTGAACTAATGCATGTTGCATTTAGTTTGTCTGTTATGTTTGTGTGTGTGTTTATGTTTTGCTGTAAACTGTCTAACAGTTTGCAGCTTTACTGATTTGCAGCCTCCCCACGAAGAACCTATTCTTCGTGGGATGTAATCTGTCACGAAGAACCTTCTTCGTCGTTAACGGTGTGTGACGAAGAACCCCTTCTTCGTCACATGGTGTTTCGTGGCAACAGTTGACGAAGAACCTGGTTCTTCGTGGGCTTAGGTTCTTCGTCGGCCCATTTACATTCTTCGTAGTGTAGTGGGCTGGGTTGCTGTATATAAGCACACTTTGTCTTCTGTGTGAAGGATGAGAGCATAACCTACTGAGAGTATTATCAAACATTGTGTGTATGTGTTTGTAATTTGTTCTCATCCCGTTAATCAATAGAAAGTGAATCTTTTGGTTACTTTGTGTCTTTGCTATACTTTTTTTGGTTTGCATCGTCACGAGGATTCTGCACTCGTGATTGTGTTTGTGATAAACAAGGACTAGGTTTTCGTAATCGATCCTTCGAGAAAAACGGACATACAGACTACCAATAGAAATATTAAAAGTGGGTCGAATATTGTGTAACCAGCTCTATGTGGCATTATTAAAATCCAATTTCACTTTCTTTAATTATTACAATATTTACTAAATAAATAAAAATGTTAATTAAACTTTATTCGTCCTCTAGCAACATGTCGTTACTATATGGTTGCTGTAAAATTAAAATGAATAACCAAGCTGTGCATCATCGTCGTCATCTTTATCGTCATTTAGAAGTGATCGTTACTACATGGTTGCCGTAAAATTTAAGTGAATAACCAAGCTGTGCATCATCGTCGTCATCTTTATCGTCATTTAGAAGTGTATGCATCTTTATCTTCTTCGCCATCATCAATGAACCGTCGCAAAGGAGTGCTAGTTAGCAACAATGATCATGTACCACAAGTTCTAAAAAATCATTCAACTTAATCCAGATAAAAAAACATTTCAATTCTATTGTTAATGATATGAAATTTGATGTCGTCGAGGTTACTAGAAACCATTGGAAGCAAACAACTTCATTGATGATGAAGAATGTTCCCAATAAATACATTAATTAAACCCAGATGAACATTATGCGATGTCATCAAAGGTACCAGAAAAGACACCTGGACCGTCCACCAGTGGCTTCGCATGGCTAGCAAAGCATTACCTATGACCACGGTCTAAGTCAACATCCTTGTACAATTGGTCGAGATATGTGAGGTTCGATAGGAAATTAATCGGAATCTATATGGACATCCGTTTTGGGAGCTTTCGAGCACGCTAGAATTTATGTGACCAGTGTGTGCGTGCGCATATTTTTGACAAAAAGAAAGCTTGCACTTCTTTTCAAGCTTTCGGTGTACTAGGTGTGGATTAATAAGTGGTCAATCATATTTGAGATTTTGCTTAAGGTTGTGAAGTTTGTAGGTTTGGGAGTTACAAATAGAAACATGGCTTTTAGTGTGTTGCAATATACACATTATATCTAATAGTCCTTTAAAAATCCAATACTAAGAATTTTTACTGTAACAGTTTCTACTTATAATCCGTTTTTTGGTAGTCTCTAGCATTGTATTTTTAAGACTGCTGAGTCTAATATTTTTAAGACTATTAGTCTAATATTAAGTAGTGTTGAAGTAACAAGTGATGGAGAGAAATTTGGGTTTTCTTTTAGAGCACTTTCTTGCCTATAGCGGGTAAAGAAATAAGAGAGAAATTATGAAGAGAGGAATTCTGTTTATTCATATCATTTCCATCTAACAAATACTTGATACATAATATAGATAGGATTAGGATCAAATACAAAGGATCCTAATTGTAAGAAGTGTAAGAAGGATTTATAGAGTGACAAGTGTCCAATAACCTAAAAAAACCCACTACACAAAAAAACCCAACTACAAAAAAAAAAAAAAAAAAAAACCTTAAACATCCACCACCACCAAACACCTAAACCCAACCCCCCCCCCCCCCCCCCCCACATCACCCACCCAAAAAAAAAAAAATTTTTTTTTTATTTTTTATTTTTTTTTTGCCGAGGGGGTGAAGGTTTAGGTTTTTGGGTGGTGGTGGAGGTGGGTGTTTAGTTTTTTTTTTTTTTTTTTTTTTTTGGGGGGGGGGGGGGTGGGGTTAGGTTTTTTGGGGGTTTTTTTGGTGAGGTATAGTTTTTTGTTTTTTTTTTTTGCCTGGGGGGGGGGGGGGGTTGGGGTGAGGGGTGGGGGGGGGGGGGTTAGGTTTTTGGGTGGTGGTGGGGGTGGGTGTTTAGGTTTTTGGTGGTGATGTAGTGGGTTTAGGTTTTAGGTTATTAGACACTTGTCACTCTATAAATTCTTCTTACACTTATTACAATTAGAAGATTTTGTAGAATAACTTGACCCACATAATATATATACAAGTGTTAATCGTAACCGACGGTGAAACATAAATAGGGGAATGAAGGTATATTTTATATGTTACTTACGGTTATTTATAACAATTTAGTCATTATCGAGTTTTTCTTATAAAATAATGTAAGATGGTGTAAGTACAGTATATAATAAACAATTGCGCAACTTTTAATCACTTAATCTCTAGGTATACTCATTTGATTAGATGAACACGCATGTTATATGTATTGTACAGTTTACTAGTGCACGTAATGAAATCATACCATGTTTCTATAAATAACTGTCTCCATAGCTTGGACTGGAACGAGCGATTTTCCCCTTCTTTGTCACCCTGCACGTACTTCCCTATCTCTTTTCCTACGGACAAGTTCCCTTCTCTCACATAACAATAAGGGCCCTGTCCTTTTGAGAATCATGTAATTAACTAGCTTTATAAGTAGTAATTACCTACAATTTTCATTTAATATGTTGTTAACGATAAAATATCCTCACCTATGTTAAGTTGAGAGTGTCTATAAGTTACTTTGACTTTATAAGTTTAGTGACGGATTTCCCAAATTCATATAACTTTAGAAACACAACAATGCTCAAATATAATAGATGTTTTATTGAATGAACAAGATGTTAGGATGGAGGAAGAAGATCATATGTAAGCACCTTAACATGTATACATGTATTTGTACCAACACATTTGAGCAAAGTATGAATACCTATTGAAGAGATTACTTTTTGAATTTTTCCGAATGTCGTATTCTAAAGACCTCCAATTTGTAATGATCATCTTTATTTATAAAATGTCACTTGTTCATAATGAAATTTGTATATGAATAGATGTTTTATGGATTAGTATACCTGTATCTAAACTTCTCACGCATTGGAAAACCAAAAGACATGTACATGAATAAGCTGGAACAATAAGGCGATGCATGATGGTGAACCTATGTTTTGTTGATTATACATAGCAAAAAGGTGATGCACGATGGTGATTCGCGGCTTGATGTTTAGCTGGTGTTGATGGAATACAATATGATAAAAATAAATAAATAAATAAATAAGTTAATACACGCTCATGCCTTAATTTGTAACGTATGGTTTATCTTAGACACAATTATTTTCTCACATGGATACGAAATATAAAAAAACAAGAAGTGTCTGCTTCCGTTCATATCTTAAAGGGTACATGCTCATCGTGACACATGTTCTTTCTAATTTAAGGGGAAGATGATTATAGTTTTTTCATCGCACGACCCACTTCTCCCGCGATTTTCAAACGACTATTATTTTTTCATACAATAATATTTTTTAATAAAATTACATCGTATTGACGTGCATTTTATTCTCTTTAATTTGAGTAGCCTATTGCTCTTGTTTTCTTAATTTTAAAAAAGAATATATATTTTTCCAATACGTAACACATACCATATGTGCAAGTAGTAATAAATAATCAATGTTACATTACATCTACAATATTACCATCACATCATTTTAATCCATTGATCTTGACCCAAATTATCTCCTACATCTTATAGGATAAGCCTCTTGTGTAGAATAACCTTTCCCATAATATGTATATCGAAAAAAACGTTGCTATAATAGCAAAACCAATCAAACAACTATCCACTTAACTATATATTAGCGCCCTATCTCTTAGGTGTAACACCAAGGACATCATGGCTTCAAAAACTAAAAAATTATAATTACATTTAACCGAACAAAAGAACAACCGTTTCAAAAATCTCCTTATGGATTGAAGGAGAATCTTCCAAGAATACCTTGCTTATACGGCAAATATGTTTTCTTCTTCATGTCATTCATAACCGCCCGGTTGACATTGTAATGCACCTCGTGAGCCGAAACTGGCCCCTTTCGCTTCGACACAGATCCAGAGTTCCTAATGTCTTGATCAAATTTTCTAAAATTGGCAGAGTATTTCTTCAAAGGATCTCTATCCATTGCTCGACCATCCGAAGCACTTCTGAACAACAAAAGATCCAACAAACTCCACTTTCTTGACCCGTTGTTTTCTAATGAAGGTGCAGGAGACGAAGGCGCCACTTGTTGTCGCCATTGATGGGAACTTCCAAGTGGCGACAACGATCTCGTTCTCCTACTTCTTGAAGAATTTGAGAACCCTCTCTCTCTTCCTCTTTCTCTCTGTTGAACTGATTCACTATCAAAACCACAACTTACATCAAATGTAAAATCGTCTTCGAGTATGTTTGAGGGTGTTTTGGGTACTCCTGGTTTCTCTTCCCACGCAAACGGGATGGTGGCGAGAGAACTAGTGCGGTTAGCATCGCCTACGATCAACAACTCGTCAAACCCGCGATACAAATCCGTGAGTCGTGTGGGGCTGGAGGGGGCACTTGTGTAGCAAATGTCAGCGTGCGATGGAAAAGTGAAGTCGAAATCTGTGGCGGGAGCAACGTCCATAGTGGTATTAGTTATGATGAGGTATGTATGTTTGTGAAGAAAGTGAGAAACTAGCCTTGGAGTATTGATGGTTAAATACCCAAAGGAATTGGATTGGATTGAGGAAGAAGGTGAGAAGATTCTTGATGCCAAGTGAAGTTGACTGTAAAATTGGATTGAAGTGTTAATACATTATTTAAATACATTATTTATTAGTTATCAGCAACGTTTGTTTATTGTTGGTTTTTTTTTTTATAATTTGTTGTAAGGACCGAGAAGATAGATTAATCAACAATTGTTTGATTGATTTGGAATTAATAATTTAATATTTGTGACCAAAACATGTTAGATGTATTTTAATAACTAACAAACGAGTATTAACGAGGCCATGTGTAAAAAAATCTAGAGGCCGGATTCACAGCAAATGAATGCTGATATGGTCAAACAAGGAAGAAATAGAGCTACTACGAAAGTTCAAACATGTGAATTCAAATAAGTCTTGCAACCAATGCAAAATCAAGAAAAAGGAAGGACCCAAAAAATTTGGAACCCTCGTGTGGCTTTGGATATGTTTCTTGCCAAATCCATTTGTATCTGGGTCATTCTTATAATTCAAATACCCTGTATAAGTCTAAGAAAAAACGGCCGGCCTTAACCAATTAAATTATATAAACTAGTTTGTTTTAGTTTCTTTGTTAAGGAATAATACTGCGCCCAATAAGGTTTGAGGTTTTATATTGGGGTAGGTTAATTTTTTATTTTTAGGTATGGCCGAATAAGTTTTTATATCTTTTATTATGGTATGGATCCTATGAAAATTACATGTTAATTGAGAGAACCAACGTGTACCAATCATTTCTCTAAGCAAATATGTGTACATTATCAAATTATAATTGTAAATATTTGTACATC
>JARYGA010013447.1:0-32763 GCA_030545235.1 Helianthus tuberosus
ACAGTGCCCTCCTATCCCAAAGGCTGAAGTTAGAAAACAATTTGGCAATCAGAAATTACCAACAGTGCAAAAACAGCAAAATCATACCAAACCAAAAGGTAAAACACCGACTCAAATTCAAAGGAAGCCGAATCAGAAGAAGAAGAATGTGAACTTTGTGAAATCTAAGGGAACGGACAAAATTGCAACGTTTGAAAATCAATCTAATTTAGATTTTGTCAAGAAAGCAACTGTGATGAAAAGAAATGAACCAACTAGTTCAAAACCTAGTACCTCGGGATCACAAAGTTCATCATCGGTAAGACGATCACACGATACTTCGGGGTTTGTTGAACGAAGATCATGTTTTGAATGTGGTACAATTGGGCATATTATTCGAAATTGTCCGTATCTTCATAAATTAAAAGCCAAAGAAGATGATCCCCGTGAACGAAATGACCGCAAGCGATCTGTTTCATCAAAACCAGATCCCCGCCTTATAAAAGAAAGGGAAAAGAAACAGAAACGCCAACAGGTCAAGAAAATTGAAAAGGCAATCAAAACCGATGTGGTTCAAAAACAAACGGTTCCAGTTAAACCAGAAAGTTCAAAATTTTCAAAAACTTCAGACAATCACGAAGTTAAATTTGCAAACAATCAAACTGGTAAATTTCAACAGACATGGAAACCTAAAATAACCACAAATTCAGGGGGACCATCACAATTTTCGAATCATCAAAGAATAGAAGTTATTGTTGTTGATGAAAATGGAAGACCCAAGACCACAATGGCTTGGGTCCCCATCTCCAACTAATTATGTGAGTTCATGTGCAGGGTGTTCCAGGAGGAACTATCAGTAGTCATTGGATTGTTGATAGTGGGGCATCCAGGCACATGACAGGCGACATGAAGCTTCTCTACGACGTCAAATCTATTAGAGGAGGTTATGTTGCTTTTGCTGGAGATAAAGGCGGATATATTACGGGTGAAGGAATGATTTCCAACGGGGTTGTTAGCTTTGATAAGATCAACTTCGTACAACAACTTGATCACAATCTTCTTAGTGTTTCTCAAATTTGTGATAAGCAGTTCTCAGTACACTTTGATGCAAATGGATGTTATGTGCTGAAACCCGGCTTCAAAATTCCAAAAGAATGGATTCTCTTGTCGGCTCCAAGGATAAATGATCTGTATGTCCTTGATATGAGCCAAGCTATCACAACGTCTGCACAAGCAACTTGTTTCGTTTCCAAAGCCACAGAAAAAGACACAATCTCTTGGCACAGACGAATGGGTCACATTCACTTACGCAAAATGAATCATTTGGTGTCAAATGAATTGGTGAATGGTGTTCCTCTTAAAAACTTCCATCTTCAAGACATCTGTGTCTCGTGCCAGAAAGGAAAACAAACGAAGAAGCGACACCCTACAAAGAAAATCAACACGGTGGCTGTTCCTCTTGAACGTTTGCACATGGATTTGTTCGGTCCTGTCAAGCACAAAAGCATTAGGAATGATCAATATTGCCTCGTGATAACTGATGATTATTCAAGGTTTTCTTGGGTGGCGTTCATGGCACATAAGAGTGAAACTTTCGGTATTATCAAAAACTTGATCATTCAGATTGAGAATTTGTATAACTTGAAAGTTAGGCGGATACGTAGCGACAATGGTACTGAATTTAAAAATCATGCCATGGCGGAGTTTTGCACTTCAAAAGGTATTCTTCACGAATTTAGTGCAGCTTACACTCCTCAACAAAATGGCGTCGCTGAACGTAAGAATCGCACATTGATCGAGACTGCTAGGACTATGTTGGTAGAGTCACAGTTGCCGATTCCTTTTTGGACTGAAGCTGTGGCCTCTGCATGTTATACGTTGAACCGAGTCCTTACAGTCAAAAGGCACAACAAGACCTGCTTTGAGCTTATTAACAAACGGAAACCAGATTTGTCATATCTTGAACCGTTTGGAGCTCCGTGCACAATAATCGATCCTAATGGAAAGTTTGGGGCAAGAGCAATTGAGGGATACTTTCTTGGGTATTCCACCCCGAACTTAAGAGTCTGGAATCTAGAGACCAAAAGGGTCGAGGAATGGTCTGAAGTCAGAGTACAAAGGCACACCTTACCAGTCAAATGTCCTGGTCAGCCTTGGATGTTTGAGTACGATGACTTTTTCAATTCGATCAATGTTGAAGCAGTTGAAGAAAATGCTGCGGCAAGGATGTTTTTCGAGAGTGACAATGCAACAGATTCACCGTTGGTTCGTCCAATTCTTGTCAATCAAGAACCATCTTCGGTGAACAATAATGCTCTCGACAATGAGGATTTTCACGATGCTACCGAATTGAACGAATCTTCAGAGGATGATGAATTTCTCGATGCAGATCAAGAAGTTCCAATAACAGCAATTCATGGCACTTCAGAAGGTACACCTCCAGTGGATGTCCCTAGAACAGCTGAAGCTACTGCATCATCCTCTTCGTCAATTCCGGGCCTTGAATTGATTGTTGATCTCAATCTCAACAATCTGGGTACAAATATTCCAGTTCAAGATAATCCAGAAACACGGATTCACAATACCCATCCTCAACAAAACATCATCGGAAATGTTCAGAGTGGCGTTCAAACAAGAAACATGTTGCGAAACAACAACAATGCAGGCTTGTATGCAACTATCCGAGAATCTGGTCAACAAAATGATTGGTCTTTCGCGTGTTATGTCTCACAGGAAGAGCCAAGAACTTGGAAAGATGCTTTGAAAGATAGCTCTTGGGTTGAAGCGATGCAGGAAGAACTGCAACAATTCCAGAAGCTTGGTGTCTGGAAACTCGTAGAGAAACCTGCTGGTTACAAGAAGATTGGTACCCGTTGGGTGTTTAAATGCAAAAAGGACGACCGTGGAATCGTTATTCGAAACAAAGCAAGGCTAGTCGTTCAAGGTTTTCGTCAGATAGAAGGGATCGACTACAACGAAGTGTATGCACCTGTTGCACGTCTAGAAGCAATTCGGATCTTTCTGGCTTATGCCTCATTCAAAGGTTTCAAGGTATACCAGATGGACATCAAAAGTGCATTCTTACATAGTGTGGTAGAAGAAGAGGTGTACGTCGAACAACCTCCAGGTTTTGAAGATCCTATCCATCCCGATCGGGTTTGGTTGCTCAACAAAGCTCTCTATGGTCTTCATCAAGCACCGCGAGCTTGGTACGCAACCTTATCTAATTATTTGCTGGAGAATGGATTTCGCAGAGGTCTTATCGATTATACTCTTTTCATCAAAGAACAAGATGGAGATCTTCTACTGGTACATGTATACGTTGATGATATTATATTTGGTTCTACTAATGATGTTTTGTGTAGGAATTTCGAGCGCATCATGCAGGATAAATTCGAGATGAGTGCTATGGGGGAAATGACTTTCTTTTTGGGCCTACAAGTACAACAAACCGAGTCTGGGATATTCATCCATCAGACTAAATATGTTGGTGACATCTTGAGCCGGTTCCAGATGTCTGATGCAACGCCCATCGGTACCCCATTGCCACAAAATCACGGAATTACTCTAGACTTGAAGGGTGAAGCTGTTAGCCCCTCATACTACCGCGCGATGATCGGATCTCTTATGTACCTCACAGCATCAAGACCAGATATAATGTACACAACGTGCCTGCTTGCCAGATATCAAGTAAACCCGAAGGCCTCACATCTTGCAGCTGTAAAAAGGATTTTTCGTTATTTGAAGGGTTACCCTGACACCGGTCTATGGTACCCTAGGGATAATAACTTTGACTTGATCGCATTCAGTGATTCTGATTTTGGCGGATGCAAAATCGACGGCAAATCCACAACGGCTGGATGTCAGTTTTTGGGAAATCGCCTAGTCACATGGCAGTGCAAGAAGCAGACGTGCGTCGCTACATCAACATGCGAAGCTGAATACATTGCTGCCTCAAGTTGTTGCTCCCAAGTCCTATGGATCCAACAACAAATGCGCGACTACGGTTTTGAATTCCTAACTACTCCTATTTACGTTGATAATTCTGCTGCCTTACAGATCACTAAAAATCCTGTGCAGCATTCAAAGACTAAGCACATCGAAATTAAGTATCACTTCATACGTGATTGCTTTGAGAAAAGGCTAATCGATGTTGCTTACGTCCACACCGATGACCAACGTGCCGACCTTTTTACCAAAGCATTTGACAAATCAAGATTTGACTATTTATTATTGGTAAACGGCATTAAGGTCAAGCAAGAGTAATCCACATCGGAAAATCATTTTTGTAAATACCTTTGTGTTTTAAATTTATCTTAGTTTATTGATTTTAGGGGGAGTAAATCCAAAATTTGAAAATCCAAAAACATCGAAAAATTTCAAAACACAAAAACAATAGAAAAACAAAAATGAGTTTCCTGGCGAGCAAAAGAGAAAATGATAGTACATCAGTGGTCTGTCTAAACCTCTTTAAACTGAAATGCAAAATGAAAAACGATAAGCAGCTCTATATAAGATGTATCGGTAGGCTCACAATCATTTTAAAGTGTGCAGGGTGATATAAACTTAAATCGACTGAAGACCAGGTGGGAACCACTCATTGGCATATGGTCTTAGTACCGAAATTTCGTTTGAGAGATTGCCGAGGTTCTGAGATATTCGGTCTTTATGCTGCTTATCATCTGGGTATCATGGTTGTATCTTTTACCGAAAAATAACGGGGACGCAAGTCTAGATCTTCCATGATACTATACATACGTGTACATATTGCATACGACCTCAATAAGTGATAAACAATCACATGTCCAAACAAAATAAGTGATAAAATATCACATTTATCCGGGAGTCAAGTTCGTCTCTCTGCTGTACGAAAGTACTGACCTGTTCACGGACTTGCTCTTGTGCCCTCATGCATATGAAAATCAAGTTCCTCATCAATAAGTGATTCTATCACACAGGGCTTGTTTTCAAATCAAAATAAGTGAGAATCTCACATCATATACGGTCAAACAGATGATAATCGGTATACTCACCGGTAAGATGAACCCTCGTGCATACCTTGATACGGGAATGTGTCGTGATGTGGATGAACACCGGTCGGTAAGTATAAATCATACTTTAACGTATCCCCTCGCCATGATTACATCTGATAAGTTGAGCTTATGTGGACAACAATACCGGTAATTGTTATAGGATGCTTATCTTAATGTTAATTAACTGAACAACAAGAGCGTTTTGGCATGACCGTACACTGATATGATTCTCTTACCCTCGAAACTCACAAAAAGAATGTCTGTAATTATTTATTTAATGCTTTCAGTTTCTGCATCTTCGTATATATTTATTTACTGCTTTCAGTCTTTAAATTTGAAATATTCAAAAATACCAAAAAGATTTTAGGTGTGTTTTAATATAAACTTTATAAAAGCCAAAAAGATTTTATTTCTATCTTATTTTCGATCGTACGATGTTGGAGCTCGAGTCTTCGTTACCTGAAACCTGAACGAAAACCGAAACGACTGAATCTTCATAAACGGTCGAAATTTGCAAAGTTTTGAAAGTTAAAAATTAAAACTGAAAAATTGGTTAAAACTTTCAAACTGTCGGACGGTGTTTGATTAAACAATGGTCACATGTGTGTCATTTGTTTATGTTACGATATTCCAAGCAGTTGTTCTCATTACGCGTTTAGATTTCTTGCATGTGCAGATTCTAAAGGCAAGGAGAACATGGTCGATGACAAGCTTCGGAATGAAGACACAATGTGAAGGCACTCAAGTGATGAAGATGATCGAGTTGCCGCTGACCATCATCAACACCACAAGGATCTCAATTCATAAAGATCAAGACGTTCACGAGCATAACTCAAGGGGGAGCTTATGTTAAGGGGGAGTTTGTCAACACACTTTCTACATGAAACGGGGAGTTTGTTGATACACTTTCTGCTTTCAAGACGTGAAGACTTTAAAGATCCTCCGACTTTGAAGACTTGAAAGGACGTCAAAGACTTGAAGTCACAAAGATCGAGACAAAGCTACAGCCAGACAAAGCTACAGCCAAGGGGGAGTTTGTTGGTGCACTTGTGTCTGTACTTTGTCTGTATTTCGTCTTGATTCAAAACGATGTCTTTGTTAGTACTGTAAGTTTGACCAAGTCAACCATCCTCCTGGTTTGACTTGGCCAAACAGTCAACAAAATGTTTGAAAGATGTTTGGGTCGAAGGATGTGTCATCGAAGGATAGTTTAGATCCTTCGATGAGCTCGAAAGATGAACCTTCGATGAGCTCGAAAGATGAACCTTCGATAGATGGACCTCGAAGGATATCATCCTTCGAGGTACTTATGGATCCTTCGAGCTGCTTCTGGTCGACAGATGATCTTACGATCAGTCTGTCTGATCCTTCGACCAGACGAGCTGTGTTGGGTATAAATACCCATGTGTTGTGTTCACTTCTTTTTTAGACACAAAAAAGTTAGACAGATAGAGAAGTGAGAGCATTCTGTTCAGAACACACACACACGAAAGTTAGAGAGAGTTTATAGAATACATCTGTAAACATTGTGCTTGTAACCGAACCTTTCATACGTATTAATACAAGTGGTGTTAATCGGTGAAAACTTGTGTGTTGTGTTTTTGCTTGTTCTTTCTCGGTTTGCATGCTAGCTTGGATTCCGCACTCGCTAGTGTGTTAGATATAACAAGGAATAGGTTAAACCTCAACCTCCGAGGGACCTACAATCTTCCGATGACTCATTGTAATCAGTAGCATCTTCAAATACCTCATTTTGTACTGTATTGTTAACCGAATTAGAACCTTGGGGGTTAACAATAACAGGTCTCACCAATGGCGAGCCAGCAGCGTTGTCACTATCAAATAACATTCTAGCAGCTGCAGATTCTTCGTCAAAGGTTGGCAGATTAAAGGAGTTGAATAGCCCATCGTAATCGAACATCCAAGGATCACCCGGAGCTCTAACAGGATTTGTGTACCTTTGAACCCTTACTTCACTCCATAGCTCGATCTTTTTGGTCGCCAGATTCCATACGCGAAAATTCGGAGTAGCATATCCAAGGAAGAAACCCTCGATAGCTTTCGCGCCAAACTTTCCATCCGGCTCAATCATAGTACATGGACCGCCAAAAGGTTCTAGATACGAAAGATCCGGTTTCCTTTTCTGTAGAAGTTCGAAAGAAGTCTTGCTATGTCTCTTAACTGTAAGAACTCGGTTTAACGTGTAGCAAGCAGTCGACACAGCCTCCCCCCAGAACTGAACAGGAAGCTCCGACTCTACCAACATAGTTCTTGTAGTTTCAATTATCGTCCGATTCTTCCTCTCTGTGACACCGTTTTGTTGTGGAGTATAGCGAGAACTGTATTCATGAAGAATGCCCTTAGAGGTACAGAACTCATCCATTACATGGTTCTTGAACTCAGTTCAATTGTCGCTTCTGATCCTCTTCACTTTCAACGTGTATAAATTTTCCAGCATAGTGAGAAGATCCTTGAGGATTCCAGGAGTGTCACTCTTGTGTGCCATAAAAGCTACCCAAGAAAATCTAGAATAATCATCAGTAACCACTAGACAATAAGCATCCCCGAAGGTTGTCTTGTGTTTCATAGGTCCAAAGAGGTCCATATGAAGACGTTCGAGAGGCATACTAACAGTGTTGATTTTCTTCAGAGGGTGAGACTTCTTCGTTTGTTTCCCTTTCTGGCACGAAACACAGATATCTTGTAGATGAAAACTTCTCACAGGCACACCATTCACAAGATTGTTTTTCACCAAATGGTTCATTTTTCTTAAGTGAATGTGCCCCATTCTTCTGTGCCAAGATATAGACTCCTTCTCTGTGGCTTTCGAGACAAAACATGTTACTTGCGCAGATGTCGTAATCGCTTGGCTCATATCAAGAATATAAAGGTCATTAACTCTTGGAGCCGATAAGAGAATCCATTCTTTTGGAATTTTGAAACCAGGTTTCAGCACATAACAACCGACATCATCAAAATGCACGGTGAACTTCTTATCGCAGATTTGCGAAACATTGAGAAGATTATGATCAATTTAACGAACATAATTGATCTTATCGAAACATACAACACCATTGGAGATGATTCCCTCTCCAGTGATGTATCCGCCTTTGTCTCCAGCAAATGCGACATAGCCTCCTCTAATATTTCTCATATCATATAGAAGCCGTAAGTCGCCTGTCATGTGCCTAGATGCTCCACTGTCAACAATCCAATGACTACTGACAGTTCATCCTGGAACATCCTGCACAAATCATCCAACGACCAGTTGAGGATAGGGACCCAAGCCTTAGTGGTCTTGGGTCATCCCTGAGCATCACGAAAAGTGATCTCGATTTCCTGATGATTTTATAACACAACACCTCCCCCTGAACTTTCACCCATCTTAGGTCTCCAAGTTTGATTTTGTTTACCAGTTTGGTTTTTATGAAAAGATTTTGAAACCTCTGGTTTTAAGATTTTTGATGAAATTGGTTCCATATTGACTGTTTTGACTTCAGATTTTAAAGCCTTTTCAACTGCTTTCACATTTTGATGTCGTTGTTTCGTTTCTTGCTCCTTAACAGTTCTTTTATCATGTTTTGGTGAAACGGGATGACGTTGAGGGTGAACCTTTTCAGGTGGTGCTTTCTCAACAAATTTATCTTTGGGAGTGTTTGTACAATTCTTAATGATGTGTCCAAACTCCCCACACTTAAAACATATTCTCCTTTCCACAAACTTAGGAGAAGCTGATCGACGAACAAATGTCGAACCCGTAGAACCTGAGGTACTTGCTTTTTCATCACACCCGTTTGTATATTGAGTGTAATTGTTTTGGCTGTTACGTTTTAAAATCTTGACTTGTTGGACAAAATCGGTGTTTGACTTGTTTTCAAAAGTCTGAATTTTATCCGTACCCTTCGATGCAACAAATTTGACATTACTGTTTTTCTTTTGGTAACGAGCTCCTTTTGTTTCAAATTTAGATTGAGAAACATTAGGCTTTTGAGCTCGCCTTTCTGGTTGTTTACCCTTAGCAGCAATAGGTTGTTGCTTTGTCGGTGGTTTCTGATTTCCAAATTGTTTTCTGATTTCAGCTTTTGGAATTGGGTCACATTGAGTTACCACAACTCCTGGGATCATCTTTCCCAAAAACTTGCTTGTGTTATCTTTAAAAACTTTATCAATCGAAGATGGATTGACATTTTTGATTGGAAAATCATTATCTGAATAAATTTTACCATCACCGACCAAAGTGTACAACACGTTATTGCTCTTAACAGCAGACACACATTCCTTGTCATCTTTGACATCCTTGACAGGATCTATCACTTGTTTGACAACTGATTGAACAACAGGAGTAGGAGGATCACAAAGAATGTAATTCTCAATTGGAATGTCTACTCCTTTCATTTTATCAAGTGATTTATCCTGATCGCTTACATCAGATTCATCATCAGACGACTCATAGTCCTCAATAATTGGAGCACTTTGATGCGTCGATGTTGAAGTTTTAGTTTCATCAGATGAGGTACTCGAGGAACTGTCCGATTTGAACCCTAGGCCAGTAGTAACTTCCTCATAATCAAGAGGCACACTGGGTTCAAAATGTGGCATGTCTTCTTCATCGGGCGTATGAGTATAGTTGTGTCTCAAAGGGGGCGGACACTTCTTATACCCAACACCTTTCTTGTTTCCCTTCAGTTGTTGAGCATCAATGATATGATCGAGTACACATCGGGAGTTAGAATAACTCTCCAATTTGAGCTTGATTGCATCATGCTCGTATTTGGCAATGGCTAGCTCCTTTTTGGTTTCCTCGATGATATTAATGTAATTGTTAATACCAATTTGTTTATTGTAAACAGTTTTGGTCAATTCGGAAACACTTTTCTTTAAGGTTTCAATTACAGATTTAAAATCCTTTTCGTTTCTAGCTAAAGCCATATTTGCCTCTTTGCACTTAGACATCTCAATAACCAAACTTTGATTATGACTATGAACCTTTTTAGATTCAAGCTTCAAATCTGCACAAGCATTACAAACACTAGGAACAGGAGTTTCAGATTTTACCTGACTCGTAGAGGCTGAGACATTTGCCATGAAGGCAGTTTGATAAGAAAAAGATCCGTCTTCTGAGAAGAACTTCTCCATTTCTTTTGATGCGACTCCAGCCTTCTTGATGAGAATAGATTTCTGACTCTTCAACTCCTCTGATTCATTCAATAAATCATCAACATCAGAATTCGCTTCTTCCTTTACATCAAAATCCGAATGATAACAACCCGAATTATAACTTTCTTCATCAGAACTCCCGGTATAACCCGAACTATCGTCACTTTCAGAAAATTCTTCCCTGTGAACGTGCTTGATGTGACCGATGACCTTTGCATAACACGCGGTTCCTCCTCCTTCTTGATCACCTTCCCCAAATTGTACAGACCAATTACACCCTTCATCAGCTTGGACAACTAATGCTCTGGTGGTGTTTGAAGGTCCAGACTGGTTCTGGTTCTAGTTGTTGTTCACCGCTACCATCCTTCTTTCACGATTGTCTTGATTGGCATTGGAAGTACTCGTCTGATTTCTGAATGGGTTCTGATTGCCTTGTCTGCTAGGTCAGGTGCACTCATGTTTGAAGTGACCCTTTTCATCACAATTGAAACATGTAACCGCATCCTTATCAAATCCGTACTTCGTATCTTTCTTGCTTTCCAACGAAGTTCTTCCAGTTCGACTCATGAAATCCTTTGCCCTTCTAACAGCACTTACAAACGCCCACTTTATATCCATCAACTCCATTTCATCACGGTCGATTTGTTGATAATCTTCATTGGTCATATTAATGTTTCCAATTTGACCTGCGACCAAACCATAGTAGGCACTGACCATAGTATTGATGAGTTCCATATGTTCCTTCGCTACTTCAATGCTAACTTTTGAGAAGTTTGACGTATCAACTCTGACTGTGTTGGGGTTTTGGGGTGGAGGATTGTTGGTATAATGTGCTTGCTGTTGTTGTTGCTGTTGTTGTTGTGGTTGGGCTTGGGGTTGAGATTGTGGAAGATAAGCACTTGGATTGAACTGAGGTTGAGTAGTGGAAACTTGAGGTGGAGGTTAGGGTTTTGGTAGCCATGCACTCGAATCTGGTTTAGAAAAAGCATGAGCTTGAGCAATCATATGCGATGGCGGATGATAAGCACTCGGATCGAAAACCTGAGGTGGAGCAGATTGTGGAAACGGAAAAGAGCTTGTATTTGACATAAACGCCGTTTGAAGCATCGGTTGCTGAACAGAACTGGAACTAGCTGCAGGATTAAAACCTCCTAGATACATTTCCGTGTTTTGAGGAAGTGCAATCCATTTAGCTTTGCGGATTTCCTCGTCATTTTTATGCTCCAACTTCTGAACGAACTCATATATACTAACAGCATCCAAGACGCCCGTATGCTTTAAAAGTTCAATGAAAGGACTCCACTTCGGAGGTAGAGCATCAGCAAACCGTGCAACCATCTCCTGTTGAGTTGCAAGAACAGCATAAAAATACATTTCACTAATCAAATGATAAAAACGAGTAGTTGTATTATTTAGGGTTTCATTCTCCAAAAATTGAAATGATTCAAATTCCTTCTTCAACAAATCATGGCGTGTCTTTCTTGTCGCCACATTTCCTTCTCCTCTCGCTATCAATGCATCCCATAAAGCTTTCGTGCTAGTACAGTAAGTGAATTGATGATAGATTTCTTTGTGAAGCGCTTATGTAAGAATAGCAAACGCCTTCTTCTCCAGATCATATGCCTTCTTGTCATCTTCTAACATGTTAGCAAAACCCGCTGCACTTAATCCTGCTTCTTCGAGAGCTGTGTTGTAAGGCGAAGTAAAACACTTCCATAATTCTGTGTTTTGCCCTAAAACGTATGTGTGAAAACGACCCTTCCATGATGGATAGTCGTTCATGTGATTCAGCTTTGGCGGGCGATTGTTGCTGCCCGTTTCACTCTCGCTAAGCAAAAGATTTTGAATGCTTTGATTCTGATTTGATACCAAAGCCCATTGACTTACACTTATAGATTGCGGTGGCATAACGTTCCTTAACCACGCGGCGGCGGAAGTCTGATCCTGACCTGGTCGTGGGTCCGTACTCCAATCCCATGGACTTGTACTACTCATATTTGATATATGAATGATAATACCTGATTACACACTTGAAAACACAATGTTAAATCACTTTTGCAAGTCCTCTGTTTAAAATTGACAATGATCTCGACGAAACTCTCTCCACGAAACTCAGAAGTTTCGTCGAAGTGCCTTTGACGAAACTCTAGGGGTTTCGTCGAACTTGCTTATGGCGAAACTATAGGGGTTTCGTCGGAAATCCTTGTGACAAAACTCAAGGGGTTTTGTCGCGTATAAGTTTCATCGGGATAAGGTCCAGACAGTTGGTGAAATAGTTGGTAAGATTTTTCAAACACAAATATTTTCTTTTGACTGACAAGGTACACCCGATATCAACTCACAACATACCTATTTTACCAAACAAGTATGGTCACAATATTTTAATCCAATTTCCAATTTCTTTTGAATTTTAAAGTCCAAGAATATCTATGAACACTTTGAAGGTTTTATGAACTTCTTGAAGATATGAAGAACAACCCATAATTTTATGAACTTTCCGGTCACTGGAGAACTTACCGAAACAGGAATTTGCTTAAAACTTTCACTAAAAACCCGGTTTATCACGTGAACAATCAATCTAACAAGGTTTTTGATAAAACTTTTTAGCAAACCAATAAGATCAACAGTTTTTATGAAAACTGTTCCAGAAATGCATGAACTTTTCAAGAACAATTTTTAGAAAAACAACAATAACCAGTTTTAACACTTGATAAAAACCGAACCATGTTTGATTTTAAACAAGGATAAGAGCCAATGCTCTGATACCACTTGTAGGTCCCGATTTCTGAGGATCGATAACGAAACCAAATCTCTTGTTTATCACAAACACGGTCACGAGTGCGGAATCCCCGTGACTATGCCAAACCAAACATAGATAGTAATAACACGAAATAACCAATGAATCACAGTCAATTGATTAACGGGATGAGAACAATGATCAAACAGATACACACATAGTTTGAAAGTAGACTTTCAGTAATGGTTATGCTCTCATGGTTTCAAAGTGAAACCATGAAGTATTTATAGCAGCCCAGGCCCAACTTCGACGAAACCTGGATTGGGCCCGACGAAACCTCACATGGGCCTGACGAAACCTCCTGGACGATGAAACTCTAGGAGTTTCGTCATCCATCATGACGAAACATTGAGTTTTGACCATTTGGGGGGTTTCGTCATGTAGTGCTCGTCGAAACCTAGGGTTTTGTCGATGGCTGCATAAGCTGTTTGGCTGCAAACTGACAGACAGTTTGCAGCAACTCTTATAAACACACAAACATATATAAAACATAAAATGCAACATGCATTGTTCATTTAACATACATAACAAACGAGACAAACTTTGTCAGACACAAGTAGGATAGGAGGATATCCGACTTGGTCAACGGCGAATTACAGACTCGATAATATAAAAAGACCGTATAAATTACATCGATAATAAAGACAAGTTACAGACACCAAAATAATGCATCAACAGGGGGAGTAGTAAAAGTTTTTCAATTTTGACCCGTTCGTTTAAACTCTACACATTGAGGACAATGTTTACCTCAAGTGTGGGGATGGGGGAAAATTTCAAAAATTTTTCAAAAATGTCTTGTTTCGAAAGCGATCTCAAAAGCAAAAGTAACTAAGTCAAAAAGGGATGACACAACCCATTTGGTCTTTTGTCATGGTCAAGTTCGAATTAATAGCATGACGGGTATTTAGCGGGTGGTTATTTGGGAATAATCCGCTTAAGAAACTAGCACATCATGCATGTCACATACATACCCTTTATATATGTGAGGTTTTAAGCCACTTTTAGATCATAGGATTATATATTTATGTTTCTTTGTTTGAGTGGACCATTAGTCACGTATTGTAGAACTTGCGACTTTTGATACGTTTGAGACCATAGACCGAATACAAGCACAAGAATGATTAAGGCATTAGGTAAACCTTTTCCTTTTACACCATTTATCCATCCCTACCCAAAAATTATCCCTTATTAGCCAACTTTGAGCCTAATCCTTTCGTTTGATAACCCTTCAGCCCATAACCTTAAACCTTTTCTTTTAAACCCGTGTGATGGAAATTCGATTATAGAAGTTAAGCTTGTATAGTTGTAAATTGTTTGCTTACGAAAAAAAAATCAGAAAATGTAAAAAAAAAAGAAAGAATGAAAAAAATATATATTGAGAAAAGAACAAAAATACGCGTTTCAAGTTTGTGGAATAAAAGGCGAAAATTGTTGCCTTCTAGTTTGATGTTGGTAGTTAGTCGTGTTTAGAATAGTTGTTTTGTAATAAAAATTGAATTTTCATTACCTTAGCCACTTTAAATATCCTATTTCCTACCCTTAGCCTAGCCCCATTACAACCCTTACAAAGACCTTATGACTTGTGCTTAGTATTCGTGTTCGGTGGTGGAGAATGATTGAGTTGCAAGCCTATGCGGGTACGTGTTCTAATCGGTTTTGAGTGATACTTTTTGAAAGTGCTAATACATCATGAAAATTAGCCAATTTATAAACGAGTGGAGAGAACATTGTGAGGGATGTGTATGATTTATTGGTTTCAAGGGCGGGTTAATCTTGGATAACTATTTTATATGTGATTATTCACTTTACCGTTAGATATTTTGTAAATTGTAAACAGTTTGAACCGGGTATGACTTTGGACCTTAACCTTCATCTCGGGAATGGGGAGTGTGTTTCTTGTTCGACCCACGTGAAAGTGAATTACATATTTGCTTGAGGGCAAGCAAAAGACAAGTGTGGGGATGTGATACGTGGTCGAATAACGGTGTTCAATTGTGTCTAAGTTTGAGTTTTTACTTGACTTTTTATTCCGAATAGCCTACTTTTAATTAGATTTGTGCTTTGCAGGTTTAATGGAGTTTAAGGTGGTTTTCGGGAGCTTTACAGGCCACCGGGAGCAAACGGGATCAACCGGGGATGTGAAATGAACAAAACCGGGTTAATCACGAAGTTTGGATGCATTTTGGGGGATGTTAATGGATTTAAAATTAATATATTGGAAGATGGCATGATAGAGGGCTGAATTATGAGTACGTGGGCGAAAACGGTGAGTAAAACAGAGCTAAAACGAAGAAGTTATGAAGAAAACAAAAAGTGAGGTTTATAGGCACCGTTGGCAACGCCCCTCAGAAGTGTCCGTCGGCAGATTTAGTCCGTAAACAACTGATTAAGCCGTCGGGTGATTTTGGCACTTCCAGGGGACGTCGGGGACGCCCAGGGGGCGTCGGCGACGCCCCTCACTGCTCTGATTTGCGAAAATTGAGTTTTTAGGTTGTTGGGGACGAGTTATAACATCAATTTTGACCAAGAAACGGGGGTGACACTTGTTTTTGAGTTTGAAACTTGTTCTTGGAGCCCAATATCATCACCATCATCACTTCTAATCCATCTTTGACACCTTCCATCATTCGAGTCAAGAATCATTATCACCAATTTCACCATCATCTCCATTCAAAACCCTTACCATTCAACCCATCCATTCATTCTCATCACCATCACTCACCACAAACCCTAATCACCTTTTACTCCCATCATCAAGCTTCAAGATGTCGGGATTCAAGCTTTCGTCATCCGGTGATCAAGTTCCTTCAACCATGAGCGGCTAATCACCTTGGTTTCACCCCGATGTAGGTAGTTGTATTATCCAGCGTTTCGATTTGTGTTTAGTTTTGACTTGTGTGACAAATTGTGTTTTGATTTTGAACACCTTTGATAATTGTCGTGTATTTGAATTGGATTTGCAAATTGTCGAACGATGATAAATTTATGACTTTGTGAAATGAATTTGTACACTTATGCGTTATCTTAGTTAGGATTTACTTGTGTTGATTACAAACTGCATTCTTGTCCATTCTTAGGAATGATGATAGTTATTGGCACCTAAGTCACGGTACACTAAATCCGTTAATCATTTATCCAATTAGGTCAATTCTAAAACTTGTAGGACCCTAGGTTTGCAATTACCGAAACCGGGTGTGAACCCTTTCTCTCGTTTATTGTTTTCTTTATCTTGTTTACACAATCAATTACAATTCTTGCAATTATCAATCTTTAGTTAGTAATCAATCCAACCACCTTAGTATTTTTATTCAACATCTCTTTAATAAACAAAAATCATAAAAACAAAGTAGCAAGCTTCATAAAAGTGACAACTACTACAATTCATTCAAAGTCCATTCACAAACCACATACTCTTCGTGGTTCGACCCCTTGCTACCACTAGCTATCGTTAAGGGTAATTAGGGATTATAAATATTATCTTTGACCGAAGCGCGACACTCCGATCAAAACTGTAAAAGTGCGGAAATCATCAAAGGTTACACTAACACGGGGCCATGCCCACTGAACACGCCCCATGCCCAAGCTTCAGTTACTGAAAACAGAACCATAAGATCCCGACGGTTGGTAATTTCTGACGCAAACATGAGCGATACTGATCATTTTTACTTTCGCTCCTTGTATGGTACGTGGTGTCAATTATGTGGAGGACCTCATAAAGATTAGATTTAGAATGTTATTTTCTAAATTACACTCCCCACTATATGGACCCATTGTTTTCCTGTAGCCTTAAGATGGGTGAAAGTAAAAACAATCCCTATCTCTCCCTCGAATGCTCTCAATCATCTCTTCTAGGTGATATGCTTCTCGAAGAATTATTTCAAATGGAAGAGTTAATTCTCCAATTAATAAGAGAACTTGAGATGGATATAACTAATCCTTCTCAAGACGACGATCAAGGAGAATTATTGAGATCGCATTCGGATTATAACAACATCGTTACTCCCGAAATCACCTCTAACTCTTGCGAGGACTTGAGCGATAGTCGTCCCTGTGTCGATTGTGCCGTGAAGGACTCCCCATCGGGTTCCACCGATGCATACATAGACCTGAGCGATTCGACATATACCTTCTTTAACGAGAGCCCGGATAAGGGAAATAAAGTTTGGTTTTGCCCACCGGTATTTAGCTTAGGAATAACCCTTTCCGATAACCTCTTGCGTTCTTGTCTAAAACTAGGGAAATTTAGGTATCTCAGGCACTTCGGTGTTGTTCTGTCCAGTAAGGAACCACCCGATCCGGAAAAATTCCTTAAAAATAGACAAAACTTCATAAACACTTCTAGCCACGGGGCCGTGTCCAGGTCAGCACGCCCCCGTGTCCACCCAAAGATTCCCGTCTGACTTCGGTCAGAATACAGACAAAAAAGTGTCAGAAATTTGTCTGCACACGGGGCCGTGTCCAGCTGACACGGGGCGTGTCCAGCGTGCTGTCGTTTTCTATAAATGCAGCAAGATTCCTGCACTCTTGGACCCATTCCAAAGACAAAGATCCGGTGGGATCTTCACATATACCATACTAGGTATATTCTTAAGAAGGTTCTCAACAACCATCTTGTCTTTTCTACTTTTGTCCATTGCCTTCTTCTTCATTTTCTCCTCAAAACCTCCATTAAAGCTTGAAATCTCCATGTTTTCAAGCTTTATTGTGATACTTGCTAGGATTTCATTCAAGGAATCTTGTCAAAAATAAGTTTTACAACACTGTTTTAAGTTATTTCTGCTTAAAAATGTTTCAAAAGTCAGAAAAATAATTTAAAGCTCCAAAATTCCCTGTTTAAAAATCCTGCAGAGAGTGAACACGAGGCTGTGCTCAGCGAGCACGGGGCGGTGGTCGAGGTACTGTTTCATTAAACTGAACTCTTTCGACTTGTTTCTCGTAGAATGTCAAGCCAGAATAGTGGAACCTCTTCAGCACATTCAAGGAACAGTCGTAGGGAACGAAGGCCTTCAATCGAAGCAACTCTTGTGCGCTATGTGATGACACTAAGAGAAGCTCTCGACGAAATGACATCCGTAGAAGAAGTCCTAATCGATCGTATTAATTATCTCACGGTGGGGCTAGAAAACAGTTTCCAAGAAATCAACCTTTTGCACCAAAGGTTGAACATTCTTGTAACTCCTCCCATGTAACCAATCCTTCCCCAAGAAGATTGGAAATTAGCTCAAGGAGTCATTAACCCCAATGGGTGGGATGACATCCCTGCGGAACCTCCTCTTGACAACTTACAAGAAGTTCTGGTGGAGGTCACACCCCCTCAAAACAAGGACGCCAATGAGCCTGCCTTCCTTCTCCCTTGGGAGATAGAAGAATGGCTTAATGATGTGTGAGGGGCCCTTCCCGAAGAAGAAGTTCTTCAAAGCCGCATTTAACCGAGAAGATTATCTTTTTCAGAAATTTTGCTATTAAAATAAACTATAGGCTAGAACTTCTTTGTGGTTTTAGATTTCTTGTGTTTCATGACCTACTTATCCAGAATTAGTTTATGTTTTTTATTTTCTAGGATCCTTTGTAATTCACTCTTCAATGAATGATGGTTTTTAAGTATTGAATCGTGTTTGGATGATGTTATAATGGAATAAAACACACTCGGAATGGTGGAGGTTACTAAGGGAAACTTAAACCCACACCCCATGCACAAAAACAGAGCCTCCCGACGACTTTTCTTCACTACAGCAAGTTCAGCACGAGGACGTGCTCAGCCCAACACACCCCGTGCCCAAGGTTCTGCAGAAAATGCCCAGTTCAGGTAACTAGACACGGGCCGTGTTCATTGAACACGCGCCCGTGCCCAGCCTTCTGTTAACAATGATACTGGCAATCTGACCACGGGGCCGTGCCCGGACCAACACGGGCCCGTCTCCAGACGCCCAGTAACATAAAGTTTTGTTTTTAAACACCTTTTTACACATTCAATCAACCTAAAAACTTATTTTTGGGACACATTGAGGACAATGTGTAATTTAAGTGTGGGAGGATGCTAAAAGCTTAAAATTTGCAAGTCCTAATAACAAGCCTTACACAAAACTCTATTGGAACCGCTAATCACCCCAAATTTTTTCGAAAACTTTTATTTTTTTACTTGTCTTGGTTTAATTTGGGAATAACAAGTTCTAAAAAGGTTATATTTTTACAAATTTACAACCGATAGCGTCGTGATAAAAAGAACCAACATAAGAAAATTATGAAACGGCATGACAAATCTAGTTAAAATTTGATTATATATACTTGATCACATTAAAAACCCATTCCCACAAAAAGTGAGTTTTGAGCCTTTATTGAGCATAAAAGCATACATCTTTAAACTAAATGCTCATTTTTCGTTTCTTGTGTGAATAACCGCTTGGTTTCTTACGACTCTAGAACTTGCCATGATGATACATTCCCGGTCCTTACCAACTTAAACCCAAGTAAGTAAATGATGGAGGCATTAGGACTAACCCTTTTTCTTTTCTACACCATTATTTTTCATTTTTTTTCACCTACCCAAAATCCCCCTCGTTAACCCCTTTGAGCCTAAACCTTTTCGTTTCTAAACCCACAAAACAAACACCCTTTACCCACCAAAAACCTTTTTTATTTTTAACCCTTTATTTTAGTAAAAAGCTCGGTTTTCATGTGACATTCCTTAACAATATATATATATATATATATAATTGTGAAGCATAGCAATAAACAAACAAGTTCCTCAAAGAAACTTTGTTTGAAAATGCTTCATTTGAATAAAAGTCACAAAAACAAAAACAAAAAGTTTTACGACGACCGACGCTTTTTACGCTTTTCGCCCTTTTTACTAACCACTAACCCCAAAACCACCTACCTTTAACCCAAGACTAACCCTTCCCCAAGTCCTCTTGATATTTACCAAGGTGTATAGTTAAAAAGGATGAGGATTGATTGCTTGGCAAGCATATGGTAGAAGTAAGTTCCATGCCGGTCTCGGGTGTTTCACAAAAATACATCTTCGGCCGAGTGTTGAGTGATCTCCCGTGAGGTATGTGAACTTGTATATAAATAGAATTTTAAAAAGGCATGTTATGCCCAAATAAGTAATTTCTCTTATGAAATGTTCTAAGTAAATCATAACGAATAGAATTGTAAATAACATAAAAATAAAGCCTATTAAAGATCTTGGATTCCCGACACTCAAGTCAAGCCCAAAAACTTCTCTTCTACCCATTCCATTTGGGAGTGTAAGCCACATTATAAAGAGTTTTGCTCGAGGACAAGAAAAGATTCAAGTGCGGGGGTATTTGATGTGTGTAATATGTAATACTTAACCTAAATATGTATATACACTCATTCGAACCTTTAATGTTAAACTTGTGTTTATATGTTAAAGTAGTAGAATATCATCCAAGACCTAAAACTCTAAGTATGATTCTAATGGGTGCACTACCCATGAAATACAATATAACCCTAGTGGTTACATAGTGTCATACAAGGGTTACTAAGTTAAAGATGATTATTTTTCGTGTCATATTTTATACTTTATGCCATATTAAACTCCGAATCTATAATCTTCCGTTAAACGCCAAACTCACACACCTATGTTTCCTCGTGTAGAAGGACTAGGTGCTCTAAACTAATCCATCCACCAACTCACTCGCGGGATTTCAAGTAGGAAGGCTTGCAACCACCGTGAGTATACTCGTATTCCCCTCTTTACTTTTACCACTTTTGGGGTGTAACATGTATACTTATCAAAAACTTACACATGAACATTTTGCTTAAACACATGAACATTCCTATAACATGCTTGTATACGTGATTGCTTGATAATTTGAACTTGGGTGATACTTATGTGTTAAACTTATCATTAACTTCGTATAAGCCTAACCGTGACATATGTAGCGCTATAGGATTGATGACCCGCCCGTAAACTTGTGGTTATGTCATGAGCATCTTCCGTCTCATTATTGGTTTGATATGTTAGACACATGCCAAATTTATTGTTTATCTTGTATCACATGCTTACTATGAGGAATTGTTTAAAACTTATCTTTTGTTATGTATGTACCAAACTTGTATACTCACCTTTGCTTTTGCATTGAATTGTATTTTAAACATGTTACAGGTTGATGATGACGATGCTATGAAAAGAAGTAGTGTTGATGCCTAGATACACATATAGACGTTTAGGTTTAATATGTTGTATCAATTTTGATTATGTTGTCATGTATTTCCTTTGAACTTGTTGCATTTGAATTTCTTGTAATGTTGACAATTTACTCTATGAAATGAAATCAATTTATTAAATATTGTCACAAATAGCGTTATGATGTCTCTAGCAATCTTCACACTTCGTCTCATCCTGATGTTTCCGCCATTGGTTGGGGTGTGACATAAATAATCTTAACTTGTTTTATTAAAACTTGGGATATGGTATAATGCCTCTTGGTTCTTGTATCACAGAATGGTTCTAAATGCTTACCATATGATAATTCGATTTAATATGTATTGCTTGATTAACATAAAGCATTTGGGGTTAATCATACACATATCTAGGCCCTTTGATATCCATTATCACAACAACCATAAGTACGGGATGTAGGCATACACTAGCTAGTACTAGTTTTCGAGTGTGACAAGCATGTATAACAAGTATATCAAGATACTTGTCCCATGATTATGAAATATTTTATAAATGTGTCTGTTAATTGTATTACGTATTTTAATGATTGACTTACAGGTGGCGGAGCTCATAAGTAGGCTAGGCTAGGGTTCAGTTTGTCACTTGGAAGTTGCGACTCAATTGTCAAGAACCGATGATTTCACCAAGTCTTCTTTTTAAAGTTTTAGTATGAACGGACTCCGACAACTAACTTTGGCAACTCACGAACTCCGGTAAGCCTCTACGAAACTCCTGTGGTAGATCTGGGTTTGGATACTTCGGTTTCTTAGATTCATAACATTTGAGGTGGTTATGGTGGCATTCATAGGTGGCAGTGGTGGTTACCAGTGGCGGAGATGATCTCCAGCCACCGATAGAGTGGGTTATTGGTGTTAGTTGTTTTAGGGTAGGAATTAGGAAACTAAGCTTGCAGAGTCAGATAAGTAGTAATATGATTTCCGATGGAGAGTTTATCGTTCTTATTCCGTTTGCAAAAAAGGACAAGCAGAAATCAGTGGATGTTAGAGCGAGTGAAACGAGTTTTCAAAATGCACATCAGTGTTCCACTTCCAGTTCAGACAAATGGAACGAAGCAGATAGGAGGAATTTTGATATTTTGTTTGATGAGGTTTTGAACATGTTATGTGATGATGATAGTTGTGCATTTATTTAGAGAGAGAAAGGGGATCTGATGACATTTATTTATAAAATACCATTTTTGCCCTTGTCTTAAATAAAGCTAACTGAGTAATTTAACCCAGTTTGGTGTAAAGGACATAAAGTGATATAAAACATGTGTGTTTTGGACATAAACTGAAACTAAAACTTTTAAAGGGCACGTTTCAAAATTCAGATAATACATAAAGGACAAAAAGTGAAATTTACTCTTATGAAATATCAAGTTAGTTCATAATTACAATTATCTGAATTTTGAATAAACCCTAATTTGTATTAAAGTTTTGAGAAACTATTAATATAGATATTGGGTTATTAATTGGACACACCATTTTGCAAAACCCTAAATCACTTTTATCACTCTTTCAATCCCCGACACTCTGATTGGCGTCGATCCCCCTTCATGTCACGACGCCGTTTGTTGGCCACATGAGCGTTGTTGCCTAGGTTTCACAATACACCGTTGCCATGTTGTCCTCTGTCGTGGGAGAAATCCGCCCAAAGCCAGTTTTGGGTATCACAATTAACAAACTAAAAGTATTCGTTTGGTGTCTCAGTTAACAAACTAAAAGTAGTCGTCAAAGATATGTTTAATTAAACTCCCTATTATTGGATTGCTTTATGTTTTCTATTTGGTTTGCATCAAGACGCCCCGCTTCCGGTATGCATATATAATGTATATATGTGTGGGCCATCGGGGGCAAAAATGAAAGTGTACTAATTTTAACGTTATTTTACTAATTTCATGAAAATAAGGTTAAAAGCTGAGGATGGTTAATCATGCATCATGTGGTGGCGTTGATAGCTGAAAGACAAAATGGTACATGCACTAATCGGTCTTTGTCCTGATTGCTGAGTGTTATGTGCCTTATGTCCAAGGCTTGATGCAAAACAACTATCGAACCGGGGGTCTCACCGGAAGCAGTCTCTCTATTCCTACGGGGTAGAGGCAAGGCCGTCTACATCTTACCCTCCTCGGACCCGGTGGGATTTGCTGAGTATGATGATGATTTGGTTTGCATCGAGATTTCTAGTGGGATTTGGTTCGGTTCATACTCACGTTTCGCTAACATGAAAAATTTAAAATAGGTATATGAAACTCTACAAAGCTAAGGTGTAACACCCCTAAAACGGGTTTGGTAATCATACTCCGTTAATACCAAAAGACGGGTAAAGTACCGTTAGCAGTAAAGTTAACCCGGTAAATATTTGGATTTAATAAGAAATCCTAATAATTTAAATACAAGCGAATCAAAGAATTAAGGAATTGACTTTATAAGAACCCGAGTCAACGGGACTTAAAATAAAACGGGTTTTTAGCTCCCGGAACCCACCAAGTTAACTAGGTAAAATTAACCTAGTTAGTAAAGGGTAATTAAATAATAAACTATGAGTTATAGTTTCATATATGAATCTCTAAACTTGAGGGACTAAACATGGGCAACTAGAATAGTGTTTTATTAAAACACTTATAAAAAAAATAATAGAAATCAATACACACACATACGTATGCGACCAGGGGAAAGCTCCATGGGAGCTCAAACCCTAACTTCAACAAATCAACAAAATTGAAGGATCAAACCAAGTCCAAATCGAAAATTGAGCATAGATTAGTGATCCTCATCACAAGGGGGTTACAAGGTATGTAAAATTTGGTGTTAATTCTCTACTTGAAATTCTCATGAATTTAGGGTATTTGAAATTTGTTGATGCATGCTTGTTATATGGATGAAATAGGAACCTTGTAGTGTTTAGGAGTAAACCCTAGACAAGATATGTTGAAATCGTGCCAAATTTTAGTAAAAAAATCCATGAACACCATTGAAGGTGATTGTTGTTAGGGTTTTTGATTGCTAAAATGGTGTTATGATGTCAAGAACTTGCTTAAAGTGAAAGCTGAATTCAAACGACTCTTGATCAGAATTTACAGCCGACTTGTATCGGCTGTAACCTGGACAAAACGTGATAAAAACATGTGTTTCTTGAGTCTAAAATGTAATTCCAGGAAATATCTTTAAAACCCCACTGGAATCGCATTTTTTCGACGAGAATTGAGCGTTTTATGAATTTTTCCGTATCAAAGGTTCAAGCTGCGTTTTCTGGCAGAATTTGCAGCCCATTACGAATGTCATAACTCAATTTAGGAATTGAGTTATGGTCTCAAATTCTTACTGTAGAAAGTTTTAAGTGATTAAAAGAATCGCCAATTGGAATTTCGTCAATCGGATAAACGAGGAATTTTAAATGAATTTTTCCGTAAGCTGCTGTCAGAAGTGACGAATCTGATTGCAGCTTAGTAAATGAATTTTTATGAATTTTTGGTAAAGAGTTAGATCTTGAAATTTTAACACAAGGCCTAACCCTCTGAGATGTACGCCATATAAAAAAATCATAATTTTTGAAGACATGTAAACAGGTTAAACAAGTCACCAAAAACAGCCCATTTTCAGTGATATGAAATGCCTAAATGAAATCGCGGCCTACTAGTTAGTATGTGAAATTTGATTTCGTTAAGAGTTCGGATGAAATATGCCTAAGTGAGTTCATTGAACCAAATGTGCATTTGAATATGTTGATAAGTCAATTGACTTTTAAAAAGTCAAACTGACCAATGATTAGATCGAATGATAATTTTGATATGGACGAATGATAAATTCGACATAAAACCCGTAGGATGGAATAGTCGTAAATGATTATGACTAAACTAATCGTCTTACGAATTATGATGATAGTTTGACGCTTGACAAGCTAGGTGGAGGCTTGGAAAGGAAGCGGGTCAAACGAAGCAAATAAGAAGTAAAAGCATGTTTCGGATGCAAGGTAAGTAAAACTTACACCTACTTGTAGTATACGTGTTTATTTTATAGGCGATAAATACAACAAAGGATTTGGTTCGAATTATGAGTTCCAACATGAAACGAATTGGGTTGAAACGAATAGAAACATTTTAAACCATGATTAATGGTAAAAAAAGCAAAATGGTAAACTAGTCATGAATTGGTTAATAGTTTAAGAGTTTTCTTAAAGTTACCTTATAGCGTAACTAGCAATGGAAAATGGGTAAAAATGGAAATTTAGTCAAGTATTGACTAAAGTAAAATAAGTTTCAAAGGACACCCATAGCATAAGCCGAATGGGTTAAAAATATAGGAAATTGACTTTAGAAAGAAAGGGATCTAGTGAGAAAATCCGAAATGGTTCGGATGTGTGATTTGTAAATAAAAACCATGTTTTTGTTACATATGAAAATGTTGTGTTATATATAGATCGAACGGGTCAAATGGTGGGAATAACGTCATTTGACAAAATCAACTAATGTGGTGGTCAAGTCATGTGTTACAGGAGCGAATAGTAATTTGGATAATTGCGTCGCCATAGAATATCGGTAATAAAAGCAAGGTGTTGAAACGGGTCACTAGGTTGACTCGAGCCAGGTACGTATAAATACGATTGTGGTTAAACATACATTTTTTTGGGTCAAATTGTAGCAAATGCCCTTCGTCGTAAATGAGGGGCTAAAGTTGACTAAAATGCCCTTGTTGGGTAAACCGGGCAAACGACCTTTAAAGGTTGTTGGAAATAAGTGTTTTGGTAGATTAAATCCTTAAGATAAGTATAAAAGGGATGTATGGGACCTTAGTGCATAAATACCCTTAACGGGTCAAAATAAGCATACAAACGAAAATGGGTTTAATTTGTGTAATAAACCGGGGATTATAATCTAGTATGGTAAATAACATTAAGTTGAAGAAGTATATGAGATATAAAGGTCAAATACACAAGTTTGATGATGAAATCACGAACGGGTCAAAAGTTTGCAAAAATGGTAATAAGCCAAAGACTTAAAAGTCTGAAATTTTGTTAAACCGGATGTTAGATTTTAACTCCATATGATGGAGAATCAAATTACAAACACGTAGGAAGAAACGGTAGGTTAAACGGACGAGCGGATTGAAAGATACGAAAGTTTTCGTGTCGAAAACGACAAAAAGGAAGGGAATGATGCAGTGGCCACCGTAACTCACGGTGCCACCGTAAGTTACGGTGGACATGATTTGGTTACGGTAAACACCTACTATTGTACGGTTGAATAATTGAAACACAGAGGCCACCGTAACTTACGGTGACACCGTAAGTTACGGTGGAGGTCAGAAATAAGTTTTTGTTTTGGGTTTAAGATATCCATGTTGGATTTTCCTAATTTCCCCGTTGTATTAGTTTAATTAATTATCAAAACTGACATTTAAGTTGGTTTTGATCACAGGTGAATGTCGAGAGTCCCGGATAAAGATCGAGCATCGAGCAAGAACCGAACACACATTAAACAAAGCTTCCGCAACATTGTTTTGTCGTTATTCTAAACGGCGAATTAAATCACATTATGTATATCACTTAATTTGTAAAAGTTTTTAACAAACCCGTATTTCCGATGTATATATAATCATTAATTACATGATTATTTTCGCAAAATATACGTTAAACCTTGATTTATAAGAACAGGTGTTACATAAGGAAATTTAGTGTTAAACCCTAAATATGCTACATAACTTAAACTACAAACCCTGTGTTTATAACTTTTAAAACTTATAAACCCTATAGGTGTGAAACCACATGAATCATTTGTGTATTTTTTAACAATAATCTATCCCACTCTTACTCCTAAATTACACCTCAATCATTTACGTAACTAACTCTGTGCATCATATAATTAAATAAAAGGTTATAAATATAGTTAAAGCCTTTTTTTCTTATCTTTGCAACCTGTAGTACAAAAGGAAAAACATACATTTGAGTTTGATCGGACTATGCAAATGTCACCAACAGAAACATTAGATATTGTTCATTCTATTATGGATCGCTTAAACTAGTGCGTGTGGTTCCCTCTTCCCCCAAATCCACATAGGCAACACATCACACTTCCTTCCACCTCATCATTTTCCCCTAAGAGTGAGGTGTGGTTTCCTTCTTCCCCATTCCTTTTTTTCTATTTAATATATTTTTCTTTTAAACACTTTTTTATTGGTTTAATGTATTTTATTGTTAATAAATACGAATGTTTTTAAGAAAATAAAAAATTGCATAAAAATTCTAGAAAATTACAAATTACCATCTAAATTACATACTAAAATCAAAAATAAAGTATTGCCTAAACCTACGAACACCACTACTCGTCATCAATGGGATCGACATGGAAGTTATTCCAGATAAAGTCGATTAAATCCGCACATAGGTTTCCATGCACTGGCTCAACATTCTTATGAATGTCATTCGGATCAAATTCACATATTGCTCGACCATATGTTTTGAAATAAGAAAGTAGATATGAGCATGTAAGAAGATTTTTAAGAAATTTAGCATGTTAATCAAGAATGGTCATGTAAGGTGCTTAACTATAGACTAGGTCAAAAGCATGACAACTTTTCCTAATTCCTTATAGTTATGGCTCTGATACCAATCTGTCACACCCTAACCGATGGCGGAAACATCGCAGTGAGACGAAAACGAGATTGCGAGAGACTTAATCACGACTAAATTTGACAAGTATTTAAAAGTAAACTTTTTATTTCATTACTAACAGTTCAAGTACATGATTTGGAAACAAGAGTACAACAAGAAACATATTGGCTAATCTAATAAACATAAATTAAAGTTTGGTGGGTTTCTAGTCCTTCCTACTAGATTCTTACAATGCGTCGCAATCTCAATCCTGCAATATATATTAAAGTAACATGTCAACACATAAAGTATTGGCGAGCATACAAATTTTGGTGTACTAGCGTATGTGTGAAAGAGTTTATCGATATCCACATGGCAATAACGCATACTAAGGCATAATCTAGCATGCATCACATACTTGACAACCCAAAGTTTCCGCTAGCATAATCTTGTCGTAGCAATGACAAGACCGTTTTGTTTAACTTAACATGACCTCAAGAATACGGGTGGTGCGTTACTTCTGTAGCGCTATACATGTTAACGGAGGCTTATACGAAGTTAATGACTAATTATTGTGCAAGTAAAGTTTCTAGCATGCATGTATTTCTAAGTATAAACGTATAAAGCATGTATTTTGGATTCGATTATATGAATGACGTATTTGCATATAAGTGTTTGTGTGAGTTTTTGTATGATATATAATATATATATATATATATATATATGATAAAACAAAAAAAGGGGGTCATGTATACTCACGGTTTTGCTAAGCTTTCCGATTAACCTAGAGTTGACGAGTTGAGGAGAGTTGATATGCCGAAGTTACCCTATGTTGGGGAAACGAAGGTGTGTGAGTATTCGGATTTTGTGAAGGATTCAGATTCGGATTTGGATTCGGAATTTAAGTGTAAAAATGTATGTACACGAAAATATATCTTGTCTTAAACACTCGTTTTGACACTAAGATTTTATGTGATTTCATGGGTCCTAACTTGCCCATTAGAATCATAAACAAGGAATTAAAAAAAAAGATAAAGCAACCTATATTCTTGACAGTTAACCATAATCCAGTTAATATCTAGAATTCAGTTAGTAATTATATATTACATATATTATTAGTTATTTATTTAGTCCATCATGTATAATCATAGAAATCATGTAAGTCAAGCATGGAGGTAGGATGATTAAAATCCATTACCCTCATTGTATGAATTCACCAAAGCACAAAGTCTACCAACATAGTTGGTAAACCCGGTTGGTCATGAATGATAAGAATATAAACTAATCTACTAAGATACTAAGTAGCCAAATAAGAACAACTCGGGCATGTCATACTCAAGATGGCAAATGTTGAAGGCGAGGCAGGGTTAACTTACTTTGGGTCTAGTAAACTACTTAGTTGAACATGAATAAAACACCAAGTGAGGTGGTGGAACAAGTTTGGAAAGCCAAGGTTTCCATGGTTCACACCTTTACCAAAATTTAAGTCTCACCATATTGAAGATGGTGAGCTTGGATGGTTTCATCACTTGTAGGTCATCTAAAACCTTGTCAAAACAGAAATTTTAGAGGGTGTGATTAAGAAGGTGATGGAGTCTTTGTTTTATAATGGAGGATTAGGGTTTAGTGATTAAGAAGGTTGTATGGTGATTGGGGGAAGAAGAAAGTGACCAATCCATGAATGAGAAATAACTTTCGGCACATTGACCACCATGGCGTCACGCGACGGCAAAGGGGGAGCGGGTCGCGTGACGCGGCGCCTTCTTTGGCCGACAAGTTTGGTTTTATTACATTAAGGCCCCTGAACTTCCAATTGTTTAACATTTCATGTTATAAGTTAGCAATTTAGCGTGTTTTTAAGTATGAAAAGCATAAGTATTCATAAGTTAAGTATCGTGAATGCGTGAATGACGTAACGAATGTATAACGAGTATAAGTTGGAAGTAAACACATATTTGATGATTGATTGCAAGTATAATACATATTTATAAAGTATGAAATTTCATTATGATTAACGCCTCGAATTAGGGTAACGGAGATGGAACACGAATGTAAGGCTTCTAAAGATAGAATGCGAATATGAACTTTTTAAAAATAGGAATACGGAAATACGAGTCGTTACAGTCTCTCATACTTTAGTAAATTTCGTCCCAAAATTTATTCTAGAGAGAGACTTGAGGTACTACGGTATTTAGTGCTTCGAATCGAGTAATAATCGGTTAAATGTCAATTCTATTGACTTGACTTATTGGGTTAGAATGTATTTGTTGTTCAAATGTCAATAACTAGTAAGTTTGCACTCATCTTGACCAAAAGTTTTCAAAAGGATACTTGTTTTTTCTTTCATTTAAAATAACGTCTTTTAAACCAGCTCGTTCTAACCAAAACTAATATGAAAGTCTCACCTCAAGTAAACCGGGTACACAAAATTATAATTATAAATATTATCAAAATTTACCCATGACTTTCCTACACGGGATGCCACTATCTCTAATTTATTCTGCATGCTGTCAAAGTGTCAAATTTTTCTAAAATTTACACTACTGTCGGAGCGTCAAGGGGCAACGGGGGTTACACCTTTTAACACTATAGGTTTGCCCCTGCTGATGATATATATATAGGAGAATGATCCATTAGGCAGGGGCGCAGGATTTAAGGGGCGGGGAGGGGCGCCCGACCCCCCGAATTTTTCGGTCAGTAGTGTTATATAGGTACGTTTCGTACAGGATTTTGTAGGTATATACGTTTTCGACCCCCCGGTTTTATAAAAAAATAGGTATATACGTTTTCGACCCCCGGTTTTAATTTTTTTTATTTATATAGCCCAAATAAAATATTTGATTAGCCCAAATATTATAGCTTAAATCATTATATTTGGTAGAATACTAGAATATGTATTATATAACCCAAGTCAAATCATCATATAGCCCAACTTGAAAGCCCACCAATTCCAAAAAAAACCCAAATTCGATTACTTTGGGACAAAGAACAAAAGCCACAAGCCAGAACTGTAGAAGGGGGGGGGGGGGGCGCAGGTTCCAAAATTGTTCGACTTCAGCTTCTTGTTCGAGAACAGAAGCCAAAACGCTGCTCGTTGTTGTGGTCTTGTACTCTTGTTCGACTTCTTCAATCTTCATAAGGTTAAATGTATGTGTTTTTTATCTTCAGGTTTAATTTAGGGCTGCAATTTATGTGATTTAGGTTGAAATTAGGGGTGAAATTGGTTCGACTTTTTGCCCTAAACTTGTTAAATCTTTCTGTAACTATGTCTAATTTTATTTGTTTAATCTTATTGTGATTTGATTTAGATAGAAATTAGAGTTTGAAATTTACGATGATTTGTTAACTTGCTTTGTTATTAGATTATGCTATGGGGAAGAATAAAATGATAACTTATTTTTTAATGTTTGAGAACGTTTTTTATTTGATATTAATGTTTGACCCGACCCGAATCACCGACGTCCGACCTGAACATACACATCGAAACTACGCGATAGAAATTTTTTTTTAGGTCCGTTACCTTCCGACCCCCCGAACGTTTTTTTCAAGCTTCGCCACTGTGTTAGGAACCACCCTTTATTGCGAGAAGCGCGAGAACCAATGTGAATACAACAAAAAATACCTAAAAAACACACAAACTTTTTTTAATATTTTTTTATTAAAAAATCGCTATATTTCGTTACCAATTTTTTTTAAATACTAAAAGTAGCGATTTTAATGTAAAAAATATTAATTTTTTTTGTGTGTTTTTTAGATTTATTAAGGTTTTTTTTGGGGGGTTTAGTTTTTAGCAATTTAGATTGGGTGGGGGGTGGGGGGGGGGGGGTTAGGGTTTTTTTTGGGAGGGAGGTTAGGTTTTTTTTTTTTTTTTTGGGTGGGGTTAGTTTTTTTTCAAAGTTTTTTTGGTGTGTTCACATTGGTTCTCACAATAAAGGTGGTTCTCAATGAACCTTACCCTATATATATATATATATATATATATATATATATATATATATAGTATGGATCATGCGGAAAGTGTGTTTTTCCTAGAAAGTCTAGGAAACGATCTGGTCCATCCGATTGGTGTGTTAAGGGTTGAGATTAAATCAATGACAATATTGTAATATTTAACTTTAATTAATTGATTGTTTTAAATGAGTAGGGACATTTTTGTCAATAACCGTGTTTTAAATCAATCAAAATAACCGTCAGGGATATCACATCTCCTTATTACACGCAAATTTCCCCCCTCTCTCTCTCTAAACCCACAACGAAAACCCCCTAAATCATACCAAATATACCTAAAATCATGGATGAAGATAAGAGATTTTCCTTGTTCTATATACGTAAGATCAAGTGGTTATTGTATTCCGTGTTTTACTAGGCGATTAGGGTTCAATCGTGTTTTACATTGAAGTATTTGATGGTTGCAGGAAAGAGATTCAAAAAAGAGGGGACTTTGAACAAGATGGATGGAAGCAACACAGTTACCGGAAGCAAAGGCAAAGTCGTCGGAACTGTAGGTGTGTGTTTGAAATAACAAATGTTTATAGGATTACAGTTTATTGTTGATTAATGTGTTTTTTAGTGCTTGTGTTTGGTAATGTGTTGATGTTGGTGTGTTTTACTATCATAGTGTATGGGTTGGGTACATCTGAAACGAAATGGTTGTTAAGTGTTTTATAATGTGTTTTACGGTGTGTATAGGTAGGTTTTATAGAGGAGGAATTTGGGTTTGTGGATTGTGTTTTAAAATCTGTGTTTGTTACTGGGGTTTGATAACAACTGTGTTTTACTATGTTTCATGAAATGTGTTTTACCAATCTGATTGTGTTTTAAGGTGTTGCATGTGTCACATTTAATAAAATTGTGTTTTAGATATGTTTATTTAGATCGATTTTACATTTATGCTTGATTTGTTAACTTTTGAAAGCCTAATGAGCTGTGATTTATAAGGGTAATGTGTTTTAATGTGTTTCATGAACTTGTACCTGTGTGTTTTACACATCATTTTTAGGTATGTTTATTTAGAT
>JARYGA010013448.1:0-47203 GCA_030545235.1 Helianthus tuberosus
GCTTGGTGAGTGTTTGGCTATGAACACACAAGAGGCTTTTTTTAAGAGCTCTCAAATTGTGAATTTTGAAAGTGGTTCTTGTTTGTATCGAGGAGGAGAGAGAGAAATTGATAGGGATAGAAACAAAAATAATGGATTTGATTTGATAAGATTTTAATATTATGGAAACAATTTAGGTTTCTAATTTGAATTCTTTTGATTGTGTAATTACACATGTACCCTTTTGTATTTAATTAAATAGAAAAAAATAACCAACTAATTACCATCATGCCACCCATTTAAATCTCAAGATCATAAAAATTAAGGGTCTAGATTAGTTCACACAGTTCACAAACAAGGATGTTGTTCACTCATGATCCTAACCCTATATATATATATATATATATAGTAATAATAATAATAATAATAATAATAATTGAATTGAGCACATGAAACATTTAGATATGAATTGAACAATTTCTTTATTCTTGGCCACCAATAAGAACGTCGAAGGTCTTGATACATCTTGTCCGCATCGGAACAAGCAAAAGCATTGGAGTTGGTAGAATTAAGAAAGAAACGAGAGGAAGACACTATAGTGTTAGTTGCGGAACAAAGCGAGGCGATGAGACAACTTATGTATGATCCAGATATGGAGACGTATACTAAAACACACCACAATGTTCCACCAGAGATGCTGCCATTCACTCTAGCTGAAAACGCAAGATCGTGAAAAAAAAAATATAACTGGCCATGTAATTTCTATTTTTTAGTGTTTGTTTTGTTTTTTATTTTTCTAGTTTTAAATTAATGTAATGTCTTTTTTCTAATTTAATGTAAATTTATTAAGTTTAAATTAATGTCACGTCTTTTTTTTAATTTAACGTAATTTTATTTAGTTTAAAATGTGTTTTAATTATTATGCATAATTTTTAGAAACAAAAAAAAAATGAAATGGACTACTCTCCTCAAATGGAACACCTTTACACCATGCGTAGTCGTTGGGGTGAATAATACCCCACCCTTGGGCGTTGTGCACCATGTGGCTGCCCAGTCAGCAATGTGATGTTTTTTCTAAAATGGGTGTAGTAAGTATGTGGGCATTTTGGTGTAATAGAATTAAATAAAAGAAAAACCATAAAAAAATGTTATTGGACAAATAAAGCTTGGAAATTTGTGATTGGTCAAAGAATGCCCTATCAGGCGTTGTATATTCCACGCCAAACACAAAAAAAAAAAAAAAAAACAAAACAAACGCCCATGGGGGCCGTTTCCGGGCGTGCTCCGGGCGTGGTTGGGCATCAAAACGCCCAAATATGAACGACTACACATGGCCTTAGGGTGAAGGGGGTGCGCCCTCATGAGATGGGGGAAATTTTAACCCACCCAATAATAATGTGCCATATCATTTCCCCTCTCATACACCACTCTTCCCAAAAAAGATAATAGATGGTTTTCACTCATGCCATGGGGGTAAACTAATTTTTTTTCTTTTTTTTAAGTGCCCAATTAATAAATGAAACATAATTCTAACAAAATAAAAGTACATTAAATTAAAAAAAAATGGAATGTAATATTTATAGAGGTATTTAATTGTTTTTTTTTTAAATTAAACGGTCATATAGCCGTTGCACCCCCCCCCCCCCCCCCAACGTTCATGCCAAACGGTCATTTTCATGTACTCCCCGATGCGGTGAATTGTCCCCGCTGTTTACCTTCCCCGCACGGCATAAGGGGTCGGCGGCGGTGTTCCCCATGCGATAAAGGGGTTCATCGCACCCCTTGTCGCTTCCACCTCGTTCACCCTTACATTTGAGTGAAGTAGAGAACAGAGTTGATATGGTAAAGTATGATTGGTGAGGGTGAAAAGAAGACTATTCTCCTCGAGTGGCGCGCTCCTTACACCTTAACTTATCATTCAAATTTTACTAACTCAAACGTTTCACACACATGAAAATAATACAAAAATTCAGAGCATACTCGAATACATTAAAAATATGAACTTTAATTCAAAATCAAGAATCCATATCTTCATATAACAAAAACAAGTAATCAATTATATTCGATATCAATTAAATAGAACTAGAATTACAACCCGCCGCAATGCGGCGGGGATTCTTTAGTTATAACTAAGTCGATTTAGGACCCGCACGTTATGTTGAACATGTCAAACGGAAAAAAATAGACGATGTAAAAATGTTCACCCACACACGCACGTTGCATCGTGTTAACTCGCAAAATTTAGAACGAAACGTAAAAACGTTAAACCAAAGACGCACGTTGCGATGTGTTAAGTCACAAAATTTAGAACGAAGCATAAAGCGAAAAATTTACGAAAAATGAAAACTATAAAGGACCAAAGTTGAAAGTAAAAAAAAAAAGTTGTGAGGATAGATTGCTAAAGATAAAAAGTTTAGGGGTAAAAGTAAAAAAAACAAATAGTTTTGGGTTAAAAGTAATTTATGAAACACTTTTGGGTGAAAAGTAAAAAATCTTTTTTTTTTTTGAAAAACTCTCAAAGCCAAGGTTACAACAACCATATGTATAACAATTTTTTCTTTGAAAAACCCCTAAAGCCAAGATTCCAACACATATGCATAAATATGTTGCTTCTTTATAGTGTTTTAATAACTAAGTTGATCAATGACCCACACGTTGTGACGAACCTGTAAGATGAAAAACAATAGACGTAAAAACCTTGAACTACACATGGACGTTGTGCCGTGTTAACTCGAAAAATTATGAACAAAACGTAAAAACGTGGAACCACACAAGCACGTTGCTACGTGGTAACTCTTAAAATTTAGTACGAAACGTAAATCGAAAATTTGCGAAAGATGAAAAGTAGAAAAATTGTGAGGTTAAATTGTAAAAGAAGAAAAGTTTTGGCTTTAAGGTGAACAAAATCAATTTTGTAAGTTAAATTTGCAATAAATAGAAAGAATTGGGTTAAAAAGTAAAATTCACAATTTTTTTTGAAAACCACCCAAAGCTAAGGGTACAACTACCCAAAGCTTAAAGATGTTGCTTATTTATAGAGTGAATAATATATACAAGAAAATAAGAAAGTCAACTAAATAGAATATATACAAGAAAATAGGAAAGAGTTTAAAAAATGTGAATATAACAGGAACCCTCCAACAACTTTGGATACGAGAATCAACATATATACCTATAGTTATTAATTTAAAATCGGATAAAAATTCCTAAGCCCATATTTGCGTATTGGACCCATATAGAAATTTATTGATAGGGACGCTCCTCCAGTGATGGTTTTTCATCACTCACTACATTCAATCATTGTTCGTCATGTCATCGAATCTGGTTTCATCACTAGTGATGGAATTTAGTATGGATGATCATCACTCACCACACACTCATCTCCATTGAACATGGTGTGCAACACCTTCAATTCTTCACGCGTGATCATGGCAACGCTTTATAAAGTTCACGCGTTATAAAAGATGGTGGCCGTGGTGTATCACGAAAGTCCACGTGTGATAAAATCTTCTTCACGATGTGCCCCGGGTGGCCTAATTGTCTAATAGTTTGATATATGTTTAAACCTCATTGATTCTAATTGTCTAGTAGTTTGATATATGTTTAAAACTATTAGGTTATAACAAATTCAATAGTCTAAATACGTTTTACAAATTAATATTCACATTTAATTATTATATTAATAATCAAATATTTATGCTCTCCTTAAAACAATTATTTTACATAATGTATTTGATTATAAAAACATTTAAACACATTTACCTCATAAATATTATTAGCCATAATGCTCTCATAAATTTAATTAGTCATAAGGTTTAATTAGGTAGGGTTAAACTCTAAGAGTTATTAAAATAAAACTAAAAAGTTATTGTGGCTAAAAACATAAGGATACAATCATTTCTAGCGTAACTAGGGTAATTCTACCACGTATTGCAACTAGAGTTCGGTACTCTCCTATTGAAACAAAAAAGAGTTATGCAAACGTTTGATCTTTTCTCTACAACTGAAGTAGGGCAATGATCCATGTACGTTTGGTGCCACATGTTCATGGCTTCATGCAAAGTTTGATCTTTAATTTAGGCCATCGGTTATGGAATAACTAAACCATTGCCACATTATCGTCGCATCACTGTCACGTATGAATTTTAGCAATAACTAAATACTCAATAACTAGGTGTAGTGGAAAACTACCCAATAACTACACCCAACAAATATAATAAAAAGAAAAAAAAAAGAAAAAAACATGATTGGTTAAAAAGCGTGGACCCATCTCCCATACGCCTAACATCCGTTAATGGAATGACGAGGGTGCACTTGACGTCAACGATTGAAGCCCTGACGCGATGTTTAACGCCCCCTTACTAGGGGACATTCACAACACATAGCGTTATGTTATTGACACCCAACAATATTTGATTCAACTTTCACTTTCATGTGGGTACAATGATTTTTAATGTTTTTCAACGACATTTCTTAATTATCAATTGGGTTTAGTTGTAGGCTAAATGCGTCAGTGCATGTGGTGTTCAACGTTGACCAAGTCCAGTGTCCATATTTTCTATAAAAGCTACACCAAATATCCAAAATCTTAGTTCCAAGCATGCCTTCTTATGCACCTTCAAAGCTAATCTTAGTCTTCTTAGTATCCACAATTTTATCAAGCAATTCAACCCCGGTAGCCTCGAATCATACCACAAACATAGGAGTGATCATCCACGAAGGTTCAAGAGGAGGAAAGGAGCAAAAAACCGCCATTGAAATTGCGGTCAGAAAGCTAAATTTGGGTTCCAAAACCCACAAGTTGGCTGTCTTTTTTAAGAACTCTAAAGGAGACCCTCTTAAAGCTGCTTCTTCAGGTTATAAATTGGGTGTACCTATTGGCACACCAATGTGTAAATTATCTGAACTGTATCAATATGATTCTTGTTTGATATAACTTTTGGTGTTACATAAACACGTGCTAACTTGATTTTCTTGTGCATAAGCAAGTTGATTTTTAAGTTCAAGTGCATGGACCCTTTGCTTGGATAATACATTAAGTCTAAATTCTCACAGCTGACTATAATTAAAAAGATATTACACGAAGAAATTTGTTTACAAGTTTATAACAGTACGGTTCTTACAGCTGACTATAATTAAAAAGAGTTAATAGCCAAAATGGTCCCTGAGGTTTGCTCACTTTTGCCACTTTAGTCCAAAACCCAAATTTGTTACATCTGGGTCCCCGAGGTTTGCATTTTGTTGCCATTTTAGTCCAAATTTCAAAAAAGTCAAATTTTGTCAGGATTTCTTACTGATTTTTGTCCTTTTCCTCATTTCTTCTAGGGGCAAAATTGTCATTTTGGATTATTATAAAGTAATTTATATTAAAAAAATCAATTATATATAATATCTATATATATACACCCACACAGATACATATCTCTCTCTCTCTCAATGTCACTGCTCTCTCTCTCTCTCTAAACTACCACCACCGCCACCGTCGCCGCCACCGTCAAGACCATCATCATCATCAACATCGCCAACACCACCGTCTCTCTCTTCTCTCTATCTCACCACCGTCAAGATCATCATCATCAACATCGCCGCCGTCGGCACCACCGTCAAACACCACCACCACCGTGATGAGAACCGACATTGGGATGGTGGCGGTGCGGTGGTGGTGGTGGTTTTGATGTACATACATTCACCGATTTGATGATTTTGATGTGGGTTTTGAGTCACATATGTTGCAACCGATTTGATGATTTTGGGGGTTTAAGGCAACCGATTTGATGATTTTGATGTGGGTTTTGAGTTTTGATCCATAAATATGTTCATAAATTCACCGATCTGTTCATAAATTCACCGAATGGAGAAGAGTGAAGGGGGTGGGGGTGGGGGTGTGGTGGTGGCGGAGGTAGCTGAAGTGTGGTGGTGGCTGAGGTATGGCGGAGGTGTGGTGGAGGTGGTGGTGCTTGTTGTTGTTCTGCAGTGGCATTATTGTTGTTCTGGCAGTGGCATATTCACCGAATGGAGAAGAGTGAAGGGGGTGGGGGTGTGGTGGTGGCAGAGGTGTGGTCGGTGGCTGAAATGTGGTGGTGGCTGAGGTGTGGCGGAGGTGTGGTGGAGGTGGTGGTGCTTGTTGTTGTTGTTGTTCTGCAGTGGCATTATTGTTGTCGGTGTGTGTATGTGTATGTGTCTGATTAGGGTGTTAATGGGTGATGGATGTGTCTGATTGGGTGTTAATTCGGTGGTGGTGGGTTTGTGGTGGCGGTGGTTCTCACAGAGGTAGCAGGGGTGGGGGTTTGGGTTTTGTGGTGGCGGTGGTTCTCACAGTGGTAAGGTTGTGGTGGTTGTGGAAGAGAGAGAGGGAGAAGAGAGAGAGACAGAGATGGTTGCGGTAGTGGAGGTGCTGTGGCGATGGTGGCGGTGCGGTGGTGGTGGACGGTGGTGGTGCTGAAATATGAAGTCTCTGTGTTGAGGGAGAGAGAGTGAGTTATTATAATTGAGATATATAATAAAGAGATAATAAATGACCAAAATGACCAAAATGCCCCTGAGGGTGAAGACAAAATAGCAGGTCAAAAGTGGGTAATCTGGTCAAATTTGAAATTTGGACTAAAATGGCAACAAAATGCAAACCTCGGGGACCCAGATGTAACAAATTTGGGTTTTGGACTAAAGTGGCAAAAGTGAGCAAACCTCAGGGACCATTTTGGCTATTAACTCAATTAAAAAAATATTACACACAGAAATTTATTTACAATTTTATATCAATATGGAATAAACATTAGCAACCAACAAATTAAATGCCTATGTTACTTTAGCAATGTTATTAGATAGAATATATTAGCTGGGTTTATGATAATTATCTCTATCAAACGAACCAACATCGATTTGGGTTTTTTGACCATGGTGATCTGGTTGGTTAGGTGTAATTTCATGGTTTCAGGTTTTGAACATTACACGATCGGGGTCGCATCATATACCGACAGGGGTGCAGGATAGGGGGGGGGGGGGTGACCCCCGAACTTTTCGCTCAGTAATGTCCTGTATATAATTTTCGTATAGAATTTTTTAGGTATATACGTTTCGACCCCCCCGGTCGGAAATCTCAAGCTTCGCCACTGTACCGAACCAAAACCAAAACCAAAACCGTTATCATTAAATTAGTTTTTATGTTCTATGCAAAAACATATTTTTTTTATCAAAACAAACCTCATGGAGTCATATAGGTAGATGAATTATTTTGTTGTGATTAAACTCGTGTATATTTCCATTGCCTTTGTTTGTTGGTTTGCACAACTGAAGCCTTATAAATTTGTATGTTGCAGCGAGTGATTTGATCCACAAACAAAACGTACAAGTAATAGTCGGGACAGATACATGGGAAGAAACTACAATAGTAGCGAAGATAGCACAACGTGCCAAAATCCCGGTTATTTCTTTGACTGCTGATACGTTACAACCTCTATCTCGTCTTCAATGGCCTTTCTTGGTACAGATGGCCAATCTAGACATGTCCTATGAAATAAAGTGCATCGCGTCTATCTTGCGATCATATAAATGGAAACGGGTTATTTTGGTTTATGAAGACAACATGTATGGCGGTGACTACAGGGCTGTTTCATTATTATCTGAGGCACTTCAAAAGATTGGTTCTCTTATCGAGCACCGTGTGGTAGTTCCTCATTCCACTTCACCATTTGACCCCAAGGAGACCATTCGTGAAAACTTAGTTGATGTGCTTACCACAAGGCAGTCAAGAGTCTTTATCGTGTTGAAATCGTCTCTAGTCATGACAACTCGTGTATTTGAAGAAGCTAACAAACTAGGATTAATGGGGCAAGACTCAGTTTGGATTCTAGGAGATAATTTTTCTAGTTTTCTTGATTCCTTAGACCCATCGGTTTTTCAGCTCATGCAAGGTGCTCTTGGCGTGAAAACGTACTATTCCGACAAAAGCACTGAATTTCTAGACTTTAAGTCTAACTTCAAGAGACTTTTTAGATCAAACTATCCGGAGGAAGATAAATTTGAGCCAGGAGTATATGCTATCCGCGCATATGATAGCATAGAAACTATCTCACTAGCTTTAGATCATTTAGAAGATCTAAGGGAACCTTACAGTGAGAAGTTGTTGGATACAATTCTGTCTAGCGACTTCTCTAGTTTAACCGGTAAGATAGATTTTCTGTCAGAATCTGAGGTTTTTCAACTGGTGAATATTATTGGGAAAAGTTATACAGAGCTCGGATTTTGGTTACCTAGTTCAGGTTTTTCAAACAATCTTAGATCCACAGGTCATTGTAGTCTAAAACAATTAGCCATAATCTGGCCTGGGGATCTGGAGGGTAAAATTCCAAAAGGATGGGCAATGCCTAGCCTTGCTAGGAAAATGAAGATCGGGGTTCCTGATGCAACGTCATTTGAGAAGTTCGTGAAAGTGGAATGGAACAAGAGTTCAAATGAGACTGAATATTCAGGCTTTTGTATCGAGGTTTTCGAGCATGTAGTCACCCTCTTGGAAAAGAAATATGGTTATACGTTACCATACGAGTTCATAAATCATACAGGCACCTATGACGATTTGGTGGATCAAGTCTATTATAAGGTATTTCTTAACGTACATTAATAAACTATTGTGTGTGTGTATATATATATATATAAAGCGGTTTATGCGGTTTCACAGTTTCAATCAAAAGCCTGTGAAAACGGGTAGGTATTACGATCTATAATCAAGATTGAAAAAGGCTTTCTTTTTGAGGCTTGGTTCTGAAATGAACGCTCTCCCATATGTGTGTGTGTACTAATGTTCTCTTCCATTTTACACATGTTTCTTTGATGAAAAGAAATACGATGCTGGTGTTGGTGATTTTATGATACTGGAAAATCGTTCTCAGTATGTCGAGTTCACGCACCCATTTATTGAGTCAGGATTTTCGATGGTGGTACCAATGAAAATAGAAACGCAAAATTCTAAGGCGTGGATTTTTATGAAACCATTCACTGTCGAGATGTGGCTAGCCACATTAAGCATATTGCTATACACAATGTTTGTGGTGTGGTTCATGGAGCATCAAGTGAACCGAGAGTTTAGGGGTCCATGGAAGCATCAACTTGGAAGTGCTATATGGTTCACTTTCTCTTGTCTTTTCTTCTCCCATAGTAAGTACTTCTAATTGAAGTAAATGGTTCAAATAATATGTTCATATTTTGTATTGGTGGGTGGCTTAGCAATACCACGTTGATTTGTATGTGTTTGATTTGACAAATGCATTCATGCAGGAAAGAATATACAGAGTAATCACAGTAAAGTTGTGGTGATTATATGGCTCTTTGTGGTGTTCATCATAACCTCTAGCTACACGGCTAGCCTCACTTCAATGCTCACGGCTCGTATCCTAGAGCCCACAGTAAGAGATGTTGACTGGCTAAGGAAAGCCAATGTATCCGTGGGATGTGATCCTAAATCGTTTGTTCGCAAGTACTTAACAGATGTTCTAAACCTGAAAAATTTCAAGAATGTGTCACGCGAGGACAAATGTCGAGACAACTTTAAGAGTGGAAAGATAGGTGCTGCATTTCTTGAGCTTTCGCATCAGAAATACTTCCTCAAAGAGTATTGTAACGAGTACATGGTCGTTGGCCCTACATTCAAAGTTGGAGGCCTAGGCTTTGTAAGTATATTATATAATTCTCTTAAAATAGGTTGATCGGAGGTGTTTGGTGGCGACTCAAAGCGGGTGTTGGGTTGACTTATAAACACTTTATAAATTGCGTATATTTTAAATTTTCTTTATAAGTAACTAAATATGCTTTCTGACAATTGATATAACTAAATAGGATTGGTATGCATTAATAATACAGTTTTGCTACCTTCTACACGTTTAATTCTCTAACTCATTACCTTTTAGCTATCACCCCATTTAGTAAGTGGATAGAAATTGTCAACTGTAAGTTATATCTAAAACTGTTACTGAATATGCTCTTTTATGATGAATCTTTGTAGGTTTTCCCGCAAGGTTCTCCGATAACCGATGATGTTTCGAGAGCCATTCTATCCCTCTTACAAGATGGTGTGATTCATGCCTTAGAAACCAAATGGCTTGAGGATGTCCCCCAAAACTGCTTGAGTTCGAATCCCGAGTTAGAAGGAGAAAGGCTTAGCCTCACTAACTTTTGGGGAATATACCTCTTCTCAGGACTCACTTCAACATTAAGTTTACTAGTTTTCGTTTATCGGTTGCTCCACAACCGAATTAAACGTATCAATAGCTCCAAGGGCTCTCGTGGGAGTCAAGAAAGCCGTTGGAGAAAAGCAACAAAAGTTGTTAAGATGGTGCTTAGTTTGAACCAAAACCAAGTCCAACCAAGAGAGAGACAGGAACCTATGAACTACTGGGCTCAACGGACTCCGCCTAGATGGGAAAGGGTGAGTCCCACGGAGGTCCCTGAGCATATGGAAATTGGTAGGCCTACTCAACTTGAAATTCCCATGAGAAAAGTGGATCATATTGGTGAAGATTGAATGAGAAAAATTCTGGAAAAGATCAAAGGTGGATCAAAATCACATATATCATGTACGCGTGTTCTTCTTGGAATAAAAACCTTTGTAGTTTGTATATACTATCCACATTTGTAAAGTTTATCTTCTTTTTCCTATGTTCGTACAATTTCATGTATAATTTGTTTGGATATTGTGGTATCAGCATGTTCTTGATTTGTTGTGAAAACTGAAAAGTCTTTGACGAATTATCCGGATAAAAGTAACTATGAGGGTGCCCTTTCAACATAACTTGAGAAAGTTAGGACAACTTAGGATACATAACGGTGCTCATAGTTGATCCAAATGAAACAAAACTAGGTTCTAAAAACGGGCCCAAATAATCTCCTACATAAGTAACGGAAATACAAAAAACACAAATCTTAGAACTCAAAATTCAAAAACATCCAAAGTGTCAAATTCAAGTGTGTAACACTAAATTAGCTCACGGCATTTTATTTTGTCTTTCCTCTATTACATCCATTGCAGCCAAACCTAAAACCGATCTAATTCGGAGTTTGGAAGTGAAAGTTAACGATAATAGCTTCTTGACCTCCTACCTTGAATCATATGATAGGCAGTGGATGTTTCCTAGTTGTCGAGTCCTCAGGTCACCGATGACGTCTAAAGAATCTTGCTGACGTTGTGATATCCCTGTTTCCATCTACAACAAAAGAGAAAACCGTTAGCCTCGTCACGGAGGACCCTGGGGGGGGGTCCGTGACCAAGCTCCGGCGTGAGAATAAGTAAACTTTCCAGAGATAAAAGAGAAGCTTATTCCGACGAGTATGATCGCTGGAATATCCTCCTTGGTGCGGATTCTAATAAATGAGTTATTATGTCGGAATTAAATGAGAGTGTATGATGATCGGAATAAATGAGAGCATATAGCATTTAGTGAGAGTTACCTTGTTCTTTTAAGAATCGTTGCTTACCTTCCTTATATAAAGGAAATTGCTTATCTTTCTCGGTAAATGATGCCTGGACGATCTAACGGCATTCTGCCGCCTTTGGGGGACTCAGACACGTGTCTGAGCCCCAACGGTTGGATCAGGGGCTTCAATTAATGAGGCCAGCTCAGTTGTACTAGGTTTCCGGTGACTTCTTTCTCCTTATCAATCAGGCATTTAATGCCTTGCAGCATTCTTGGATTCCCTTCCTTTGTTTCCTGCTCATTTCAAGTATGTGAGATCTTCATTAAGAAAGGATGTAAGCCATGGGCTTGCCAATTGGGCCCAGACGATAACAGCCCAAGACGGGTTATGTTGGGCTACCAACTGGCCCGTCGTCAAGTCATCTCTAGTTCCTGGTTCTGAGACTCGAGTCTCATGATCCGGGGCTGTATTACAATTTGTGTGAAGTTTGGTCTTCTTGGGCTACGAGTGTGGGCCCAACTTTCCTTAATGATTGTATGCCTCCCTCGTTTCCCGAGGGTCATCGAGTACCAAAGATCAATAGCTAGGGATAGCCTTCAAGATGCACGTGTCCAGATTGGTTTTTAATTTTGAAATACGGTGATGTGATGGTTTTCTCCCTGTGTCAGTTATTTCTTTTAAAAACCCCCCATTGCCTCTTCTTTTTCCTCTAACTTCCATCATATTTCTTCACAATTCTCTCTCCCCATTCCGTCACTATTTTCCGATCACTATCTCCGTCTGCGATGAGCCGTACCGGCCGTTCTTCAATCCGTTCTGTCTTGACGGCAAAGGACCTTGAGGTCTTTGTCGACGCCTATAAGATCCCGGAGCGCTTTTCTCCAACTCTGCCTAGACCGGACGATTCAGCGGAATGTACCCTGACATAATCGTTATCTATACTTTGTTGTTCTCTTCTTGCGGTGTCCGTTACGCCCTGTTGGCTTTTAAAGTGAACCTTTTAAGGCATTTCGGTGTTCACTTCTCACAATTGCACCCTCTAGGGTTCATGAGGGTTGTTCATTTTGAACTATCATGTGTGGCGGTTTCCGGTGAACCATCGGTTCCTCTTTTGTGCATGTTCTACAAGTTGATCTCTGACGGTGACTGGTTCACCCTTGCCAAGCGAAAAGACAGAGGTTTTCCCCCCTCTTACTCTTTCATGCCCACTTCTACTTATCCGAAGGAGTGTAAGAGCCGATTCATCTTTGTTTCTACCACTATGATACCGGAATCGCCGCCCCTGAGAGATCCAAAAGCGACTATAGAAGATAGCGTCCCGGTCTTGTCTGTTGATGAGATCGTTCAATGGAAGCAGATGTATGAGAATCCTACAAGGGCTTTCACATTCCCTGAGGCGGTGTTGGCCATGGGGGTTTAAGCCCCTTTTATTCAGTCCGGCCAAAGGCCTTCTTTGGAAAGAAAGGTACTCCTCTGCCCTCTGATTTGTTTTGCTTGCTCTTTTTTTTTTGTGGGTTTGGGTAGTCATCTCTGGTGTTGTGTTTATACAGAGATGACCCTGTGGGGCTTACTCCAGGGGGATTGCAGAGATGTTAAGTTTATGGTGGGTGATAAGGATCAACCAAACATGAGCTGTGGTGTGGAGAAAAAGGTTCTTGAGAGTTATGTTCAAGTCGGGGATTCTGCTGTTGAAGGGAAGGATGAGGAAGGTTCCTCTGATGGAAAGGAGGACTCTCAGGGTTCCCTTTGGATGAAAAGTTCTAGCCATGATGACGACGATGAGGATCTGGAGACCCGTTTGATCCGTAAACGAAAAGTAGCCCAGACCAGTAGCCCCAAGGTGGCCCCTGCCCCTCGAAACATTCGGTTAAGGCTCCGAAGTGCCAGTGGTCAGAAGACCTTTCCTGCTACCAAGTCTACTTCTGAACTTCCTCCTGTTGGGGCCAAGGGTTCTCTGTACAAGCACTTGAGATTATCTAGCCTTATTAGCGAACCTCTGTTGGTGAGTTTTCCCTTTACGTTCTGCTTTGCTCAATGTGGTCATTTTTGATTCCTTGCTGATTTTTTCCTTTTTTGTATTTGGAACAGGGAAGCTCCAAGGCTCCGATTGAAATTCCTACTGCCCCCACCTCTTCTCGGGTCCGGGATAAGACTCCTGAAATTAGTGCTGCTCACATTACTCCAGCCTTTGATATTTCTCCTCTTCATGCCACTGGGACTAGCAAGCCTTCCCATCCTTAAGGTCTTGTTTCTCAGTCCCCTTTGGTCCCCCCTGTTTGCTGATGCTCTTCCAGTCCCATATGTTCCTAAATGGAAGATAACCCCATCTACTGTTGTGGGGACTCCTAAGACTGCTCGGGACTTCTTGGCTCATGATGTTCCCCCTTCTCACAAGTTTATGAATTCTGCCTTAAGGCCTGATCTATTTGATGATCAGTACAGTATGTCCCTTTGTGAGGGGTTCTTTAGGGGAGCTGGTATGTTGCAGCGGAAGGATGGGCTAAGGAGGGAAAATGAGGGATTGAAGACTGAGCTAAAAACTTCCCAAACCGTTGCTGCTGAGCTTCGGTGTCGGGTGACTGATGCTGAGCGGAAGCTGCTAGAGGAGAAGGTGCCAAATCCTTCTTCCCCCCCCCCCCTTTTTATATTTAACTTTTCATGCTTTCTGTCTTTTCCTTTCAGGGTGTTGGGGCCATGTTGGAGCAGAGGGAGCGTGCTTGGGAGAGGGAGAGGATGGCCTGGGTTGAGGAGAAAGAAGAGCTGGTTGTTGAACTGAAACATCAGAATGAGCTTGATTCCGTTTCCCAAGGGGATCTGAACACCATGTATGCTGAATGGGGGTTTGCCATGGATGACAATCAGAAGCTAGCTAAGGAGAGGTACTGGCTTATTACTGAGGGGTTTCAGTCCTTCCTTACTGTTGTTTCCCAGTCCGAGGAGTTCAAGGGTAGTCTTGAGAGAATTTATAGGGCTTATCGAGATGTGGGGTACCAGGCGGGTCTGAAGGATGGGTATGCTTATTCTGCCCAGGGTTTGGGGAGGAAAGAGACTCCTCTTTACAATTCCAAGGCTAAGAAACAGTTGTCTAAGCTGGACAAAGAGTTCGGAGAGAAGACCCCCGCCCTACTCGAGAGAATTCTCGAACGACCCTTGATGTCTATTAACGAACTTAAAGCCCTACTTACTCCTGCTGGACGCTCTTCGCCCAAGTCTTTGTCTGGGGAAGCATCCCAGTAGCTTTAAAAACAATGGTTTATTCGATATGGTTGTAACTTAATACTTATGTACCTTGGATACTGTTGACTTTTGCTTTTGGGAAGGCCTTTGTGTTGGGGTCTTCCCAGTATCTGACCGTATTATGTTTTTGTAGATATTTTATAAATGTATGTCACTGGGGTGCTCCTGTTTGTTGGTTTTGCTTCGTTGTTATTTGCAGGTGCTATTACCGGCATCTAGGGAGTTCTTTGTGCCTTTTCTCGGGGTCGCTTCTCCTCTTCAGTGATTTCTTAAGGCATAGAAGTTGGTTTGGGGTTCATCTGGGAATCCCTGGGTTGCAGCTTGTTTGCAAATGTTTCAGTGTGTATTTGTACATTTTAGTTCTGTAACTTGATCACAAAACTTTCTAGTGTGTCTCTGTACACTTGTTTTTGTAGCTTACTTACAAAATTTTCTAGTGTGTATTTGTACACTTGTTCTTTGTAGCTTAATTACAAAATTTTCTAGTGTGTATTTGTACACTTGTCTTTTATAGCTTAATTACAAAATTTTCTAGTGGGTATTTGTACACTTGTCTTTTGTAGCTTAGTTACAAAATTTTCTAGTGTGCATTTGTACATTTGTTTTTTGTGGTTTGCTTGTAAACCAGGATCGTTTGTGAGAAAGTGATCCTTGGACAAGTCTATAATCGATGATTATGTTTCTTAACTTGTTTTTCCGCTCCCTTCAGGCTAGCTTGGCCCTATCTTGCCCCACAGCCGGGCACTTAGTGTGTTTAATACACTGATTTACACGTGTGTAGGTTATTATTGGGTTTGCAGTTTTTTAGGCACGTCTGCCTTAATACATTACCCGTAATTTGTCAAAAAGAACAAGCAAATTGTTCATTACCATATGTGTTTAGGGGGCTCAGGCATCCAGTACATGATTATACAAAATGTGTTTTCTTTGGACAAACCTTAGCTAACGGTTACCTTTTACAAAAGTGGCTTCTAAGCCATTTTTACTAGTCCCTTCTTGAAGGTAAGCTCGCATTTCACATGTAGTACTTCCGGAGTTTCATGAGGTTCCAGGTTCTTGGAACCTCCTTCCTTTGGAGTGTTTCCAATTTGCAGGTCCCCTTGCCATTGGCCCAAATGACTCTATAAGGTCCCTCCCAGTTAGGTCCCAGTTTCCCGGTACTTTCCTGTAAGCTGGCTTTGTTTGCCCTCAGAACCAGGTCTCCGGGTACCAGATTGAGCATCTTCATTCTGGAGTTGTAATAGCTTTCAAGTTGTTTCTTGTACTTGGCTTCCTTTACCGCTGCTATCTCCCTCCTTTCTTCGAGCAGGTTGGGGTTCATTCGGAGGTCCTGCTCGTTTTCTGCCTCTCTTAGTTTCATTCTTGCAGTGGGTGACCCAATCTCGGCAGGGATAACAGCTTTCGTCCCGTAGGTCAGGCTAAAGGGGGTCTCCCCATTGCAAACTTTGGGAGTTGTCCTGTATGCCCATAAGACGAAGGGTAGCTCCTCCAGCCATCCCTTTTGCTTCCTTCCTAGCCTTCCTTTCATTCCTTTAATTACACTTTGGTTTGCTCTTTCCACCAAGCCATTACTCTGAGCATGAGTGACTAAGGTAAACACTTTGCGTATATGCATTTGTTCACACCATGGCTTGAAAGGCTTCCCTGCGAATTGCACCCCGTTGTCACTTACTAGCTCCATTGGTACCCCAAACCTGCATATGATGTTGTCTAGTACAAATCGCTTCATTTGCTCTCCCTTAATGTTTGCCAGGGGCCTTGCCTCGACCCATTTGGTGAAATAATCAATGGCAACCACCACGTACTTGACCCCTCCAGGGCCCTCACGAAATGGCCCAATAATGTCTATGGCCCACTTCTGGAACGGCCAAGATGTCGATACATGTATCATTGGGTGCTTATGGCAGTGTGTCATGGGAGCATGCACTTGAAAATTTTCACATTTCTTGATTTCCTCTGATGCTATCTCGTACATTCTGGGCCAATAGAATCCCGCATTCATCGCCTTGGCTACAACTGTTCTTAGCCCAGAATGCATGCCACAGATGCCCTCGTGTATTTCTCGCACCACGTATTTGGCTTCCTCGTTGTCAACACACTTTAACGATGGACCCAAGTATGACCTTCGTTAGAGCTCCCCATCTATCAATTCGTATTGCAAGGCCTTTACTCTTATCCTACGGGCTGCCCAATCGCCCTCTGGTAGTGTCTCGTCCCTGAGGAACCTCGTAATCGGTGTCATCCAGGTTTCTTGAATATCATCAACCGTGGCTACTTCCTCCGTTGTGATGGAGGGGAAGTCAGGACCTCCACCTTGACTTCCCTTGCCAAATGGTCGAAGTTCACGGAGGCTAGCTTGCTAAGGGCATCGGACTTCCTATTTCTTCCTCGGGGGATGTATTCCAGCTTGAAAGTTTTGAAGGTCTTGGCCAACTTTTTCACCCTGTCTACATACTGGGCCATCGAGCTGTCCTTCGTTTCATATTCTCCGTGATATTGCTTGACTACAAGCTGTGAATCAGTGTTAGCTTCAACGTGTTTTACTCCCATCTTTTTCGCTAGCCTCAGCCCAGCTAGAAGGGCCTCATATTCTGTCGTGTTATTGGTGTTCTCGAAATCCAATCTGACGGCATATGTTAGTTCGATTCCCTCGGGGCTGATCAGTGTGATCCTCGCCCCGCTTCCTTCTTCACTCGAAGCCCCGTCTGTGAACAGTTTCCACACTGCTTCGTCCTCCTTCTTTTTCTCTTCCTCCTCCAGATTTTTCCATTTAAGAAGTTCTTTCTCCTCTTCTTCGGGGATTTCTGCCAAGAAATCCGCCAGTATTTGCCCTTTGGTTGCAGCTCTTGTTTTGTACTCTAGGGAGTGCTCACCTAACTCAACGGTCCACTTAGCCAATCGGCCAGAGAGTTCCGGTCTCCTGAGGACCTTTTGAAGCGGCTGGTCCGTCAATAGTGTATCTTGTGCACTTGGAAGGCTGCAGATGTAGTCTTTCATTTCCTGGAAGGCTGCCTCAACTTATTGGGTCAACTTGAATTTGTTTGTCTGGAGACAGTCCTTCATGACTTTCATGAAGGGAAGGGTTATGTCGGCCACTTTGGACAAGAAACGATTAAGGGCTATCAGCCTCCCATTTAGTTGCTGAATATCCTTTATGGACCTGGGGGACCGCATTTCGGCCACAGCTTGGGTCTTTTCTGGATTTGGTTTGATTCCCCCTTGGTAACTACTACCCCTAAGAACTCCCCTTCTTCCACCCCAAAGCAACACTTCCCCGGGTTTAATTTCATGTTCACATCTTGCATGGTTTGTATGGTTTCGGCTATGTCTTCTATCATGGCCATTTCAGTGAGGCTTTTGATGACAATGTCATCAACATACACTTCCAAGTTTCGTCCCCGCTGTTCTCTAAAGAGGGTGTTCATAAACCTCTGGTACGTAGCTCCTGCGTTTTTTAGCCCGAATGGCATTTTGGTGTAACAAAAGGTGCCTTCGTCGGTGATGAATGCAGTTTTCTCCTTGTCCTCTAGTGACATTTGGATCTGGTGGTATCCCTTGTACGCGTCGAGGAAGCATTTCAAAGGGTATTGAGACAGAGAGTCCACATGGACATCTATCTCCGGGAGGGGGTAGCAGTCCTTAGGACATGCTTTGTTTAGGTCCTGGAAGTCTATGCACATCCTCCACCCCCCATCTTTATTTTTAACCATGACGGGGTTAGCAATCCAGGAAAGGTATTTGACCTCCCTTACTATTCCAGCTCTAAGCAACTTACTTGTTTCTTCGCATGCGGCTCTTCTCTTGCTGGGACCCATGCTCCATTTTTTCTGCTTAACTGGTCGTACCCAGCTGTAAGTATTGAGCCTATGCTCAGTCAGGCTCCTTGGGATTCCGGTCATGTCCCCATGTTGGAATGCAAAGACATCTATGTTGAGGAGGAGCAGTTCCTTGAGAGCACTTTTACATTTGTCGCTGAGGTGGCTGCCTACCTTTATCGTTTGTTCTGGAAATCTGTCACAGAGTGCCCACTCTTCGATTCCTTCCTTTTGAGGTTTCTCTACCACCTTCCCCTCTTAGACTGAGGATATTACTTCGTAGGACGACTTCACCTAAGCCAGACCCTTGGGGGTTTGAAACACCAAGGCCCCGTGGTGGGTTGAGGCATGTGCTTGTAGGTCCGCGATGCCTGGCCTGCCTAGGATTGCATTGTACTTGGAGGGTACCCGGACTACAGTGAAAGTGAGTGTTATGGTCCGGTCCGGACCCGATCTCCTACTCCAACCGTGAATGGGAGCCTAATCTTCCCCAGGGGATGAGATACACAGTGCTCGTATATCACCTCAACTCCACTTCCTCCATCCACATGTATCCGGGCCACCTTGTGCCCGGCTATGATCGCTGAGATGTTGAGAGGGAGCCTTTGTACCCCATGATCCTCTAGGTGTGGCATTAGTATGGGGGCTTTCATGCGGTACGGAGGACCCAGTACCCTAGCCTTGACGCTTCAGGTGGGATCGTACTCATCCCTCCTTCTAATCATGTCCACGTATGCCCTCTCTGGTTCCTTTGCGTCTTTCCCATTCCTTTCCCCTCCTTCTTTGATTTCCTTGACTAATTGTGCCAGCTTGCCTGTTTTTACCGCAGCTTCTATCTGTCTCTTGAGATACATGCAATCGTCGGTTTTATGGTCATAGCTTTTGTGTAAGTCACAATATTCGTTTGGCTGGGATTTCGGTCCTGATTTTATGGGAGGAGGCTTGGGGAAAGAGTTCTTTACCCTTTCTGTAGCCAATATTTCACTCGGGGTCTTTGTAAGAGGGGTAAAACTGTCAGAATAAGGTGCTAATCCCCGGCCCCGAGGTCTATATGGGGAGTATGTTGGTTTTACCCTGACATGTTGTGTTTTGTCAAAAGTTGCTTTTCGGGGATACGGTGTACCTTTTTCCAGAAGCTTTAGTGTAGGGTTGGTTCTCCGGGACGGGATATCCATCTCCTTGGCTTTACTGACTGTGTCCTTTTCCCCTGTCGAAAGCTCTAACTCGATCCATAAGGTTGTCAAACGTGGGTGGGAACTCCTCACCCAGCTTTTCACATAACTGTGTGTGTTTCAGCCCGTTGATGAAGCTGCTGATCTTCATTACCTCTGGGACGTCTTTGATGTTCATGCTTTCTTTAAAAAATCTCTCCATGTACTGGTCGACCCGCTCGTTGTCCCGCTGCCGTATGTGCATAATCTCGTTAGGATTTTAATCACTTTCCTTTGCTGACTGAAGTTCCTCAGGAACTTCTCGCTCAGCTCCTCGTAGCTGTCTATTCCTCCGGGAGGGAGGCTATCGAACCAGAGCCTGGCCCCCTGTGTCAGTGTCTGGACGAACATATGGCACCAAGTAGGCATAGGCCATCGCCCCAATTGTCCTGCACCTTTGAAGGCATGTAGGTGATCCTCCGGGTCCTTTGTCCCGTCGTATCTGTCGAAATTCAGGGGTAGTTTGAGCTTCGGAGGCATGGGAGCCTCAGCAATCATTTTGGTGAACTTTGAGACCTCAGCTAGGTCTCGAGGCAAGTAAGGTTGGTCCAAACCGTTGTCGTCTTGATTTTCCTTTTCCTTTCCCTTCGGCCCTTATCCTCTTATGAGGTCCTCCCTCTCTTCTGACGTCATTTGCCTTAGGGCTGTCATGAAGGTTTCTAGGGGATCAGAGCTATCGTTCTTGTTCTGTGGACAAGTTTCTCCCTTGCTAGGTGGTGTGTCAAAGGACAACCTGGCTTTGAGGCTCTCCAGCCTCTCCTGTCTCTCTAAGTCCTCAAGGTGCTTCTTGAGTTCTTCTTTCTGCATGGCTACGAAGTCTGGGGTGATGGTGTTTCCTTTCTCTGAGGTTTCCACCTGATTCACATTTTCTTCTTCGTGGGTGATGTCTTCTACTATGACTGCATCGTTGGCACCTTGTACCGTCGGGATGGTTCGTGAGCTAGAAGGTGTTGCCATGCCGTCTTTTTCGGATGATGGGTTCTTACAACGTCGATGGTTTTTTGAGTGGGAAAATCAGTTGGACTGATGTCCCACGGATGGCGCCAATGTCGAGTCCTCAGGTCACCGATGACGTCAAAAGAATCTCGCTGACGTTGTGATATCCTTGTTTCCGTCTCCTACAAAAGAGAAAACCGTTAGCCTCATCACGGAGGACCCCGGGGGGGGGGGGGGGGATTCGTGACCAAGCTCCGGCGTGAGAATAAGTAAACTTACCGGAGATAAAAGAGAAGCTTATTCCGACGAGTATGATCGCCGGAATATCTTCCTTGGTGGATTCTGATAAATGAGTTATTATGTCGGAATTAAATGAGAGTGTATGATGGTCGGAATAAATGAGAGCATATAGCATTTAGTGAGAGTTACCTTGTTCTTTTAAGAATCGTTGCTTACCTTCCTTATATAAAGGAAATTGCTTATCTTTCTCGGTAAATGATGCCTGGACGATCTAACGGCATTCTGCCGCCTTTGGGGGACTCAGACACATGTCTGAGCCCCAATGGTTGGATCAGGGGCTTCAATTAATGAGGCCAGCTCAGTTGTACTAGGTTTCCGGCGACTCCTTTCTCCTTATCAATCAGACATTTAATGCGTTGCAGCATTCTTGGATTCCCTTCCTTTGTTTCCCGCTCATTTCAAGTATGTGAGATCTTCATTAAGAAAGGTTGTAAGCCATGGGCTTGCCAATTGGGCCCAGACGATAACAGCCCAAGACGGGTTATGTTGGGCTACCAACTGGCCCGTCGTCACTAGTTTAAATGTTTGTTGTTCTTCAAGTAGTTTAACTATAAAAAAAAGGTCCTAGTTTTAATTGCGTTTCATTCATTGTGTTCTTCTTTGATAAATAAAAAAGTCAGCAAAGTTCGTTCAAGTTGTTTGTGTTTTCATGTGATACCCGCTTGTGTTTAATGCAATAAAGACAATTAAATTAATATTTATAGGCCACATCCGAAATCCATCAGTAAATACCTGTAAGGACTCTCAAAATTATCCTAAAAATACCCGTAATTTAAAATATTGACCCCTGAAACCATACTGTGCATAAAAAACCAAGAAAACAAGAAATATGGTTCTCAGGCGGGCCGCGTAAGAGTAAGTATAGTCTTACGCGGGCCGCGTCAAGACATGTTTGACCGGATAAGTGTTCCGGATCCACGTATTGACCAGCTGTTGAACCTACTCGTGACCAATCAGACCTATACGTAGACTAGGCGGCCACGCGGGCCGCGTAAGAGTTAACCTTGGGTTTACGCGGGCCGCGTAAAACCCAAATTCAGGCTATAAATAGCCCATGCATGGGATTTCATTCTGTTGTCGAAAACTTTCAATCAAAAACGAGTTCTCATTACCCTGAAGTCAAAATTCCAATTAAATTAGTGAGGCGCTGCTCCGATACCGGGTATTAACTCGATCGCTGCTACGATTCAATGTCCGATTGATTAAAACTATCCAATGGATGTTTAAGTGCTGCCCACATTAGGGTTTATGCTTTGTCATTCGTCGTGAATTCGATGAATGTTTAAGTATCACACTTTGTCATTTGTTGTAAGGGTTTAATCTCGTGAGTTATCGTAAATGCTGTATTAGATACTAACCTAGTTCGTGTGCATGTTAATTAATTTAGGTCAAAAGGCTAATCAGTAGGCTAAAACACTGCCCGTGTAAATCTGCAATGTGATTCATTCTCTTTTTATCAAATTACTTTCAAAATCATGTTTATTTTCAAGGTTATAATTACAGGGATTTAGTCTTTGTAATCTCCATATTACAGCCGGTATGTGGGGTTTTGTATACATTACTTGATAACCTTCACCATTGGACAACGAGTTAGCCAAGGGGTGATATGACCATAGTCACAGACACCATTGGACAATGAGGTTACCAATGGATGGTCGAGTGACAAATACCGTGGGTAGTTGGTTGATATATAGACATTGTAATCGCTCTTAATACTGTAAATTATAACAATGTGTCGTTTTTAGTAAAAAGAATGATTTACCAGTATTTCCCCGCTGACAAAACCTTTTTCAAACATGTTTCAGGTGATCTGTTGTGATCCAAGAAAAGTGCCGCGAAGCACTACAAGCTTAAGGAAGTGGCTCAATATAAATAAAGAAACATGTTTTGTAAAAATAAAGATTTTCCAGTGAAATCACCTTATTGTAAATTACCAGTGTTTTGTCCCAAATGATGGAATAAAATAATTGGTCATTTTCAGTTTTAAACAGATCCTGTTAAAATCTTCCGCTGTCAACTCTATTAAATAAAATACCACGGGATTTTCTGTCCCGCGGCTCCTGAACCGGGTCAAACTGGGCCGAGGGCCGTGACAGAAAAAGGTGGTATCAGAGCCACTGATTTAAGTCAATTAAGTATTTAGAAAATACTTAATTTTACTGATTGCCATTTTGTGATTACTTGTTTTATTATTTGAATATTTATTTACAGTATGGGTAAACAAAGACTGTCGGACATCTATCGTAAAATAGATAGTTCACCAAAGGATAAGGGATCATCATCCTCAAATTACCCAGTAAATATTGAGGAAGGGATATTTGTCCGTAAGGCACAATATGAGGAACCACTTTCTCCTAATAAAAGAAGTTTGATTATTAGGAAAAGTCAGGAGAAAATAAAGAAATCCCGAGAAAGGAGAGTTAACCAGGAAACCCAGGAATTTACCAGTAAACCACCATGGGAAGACCAGTTAGATGAAAAATGGGCAGATCTTTATATGCTAGCCACTGTAGCAGTAAATGCAAATCTTTAAATATCCTGACTCAGTTCTAGCACCCATATCACTTACAAGCCAGAAACTTTACCCAGTAAATAAATAAGTTTACAGTAAACCCTAATATGTTGTCCTTTGTATTAACTTAGTCACACGGTATACAATAATATTTAAAGATTATATGTGAAGTTTTGTTATAAAATTTTAACTTAGCATTTTGTGTGTATTTTTGCATATATGCTAAACAGCATGAATGAGCTATCTGGAGCCCTTCATAATCTCAATCTGTATCCAGTGAAAATAGAAGTTTCCAAAGACTTTACTGGTTACATAGCCGATGTAGAGGAACCCATGGAATTCAACGCTCCACCTCCGGAGAAACCAAAGCCTAAGAAAAGGAGAAGGTTCGTAGGATGGAGGCGTGTGCGCAGGAGGAAACCCGCAGCTAGAAAAATTCCCAAAATAGAAAATCCCATAGATAAAGGAAAAGGGATTGAAATCGGGGAAGGTTCTAGGCAGACAGAAATGGAGATTGGGGAAGGTTCTAGGCAAACAAAGAGGGAAATGGGGGAAAGCTTTAGACAAGTCGAGGAGTTACCATTTCAGGAGGAATTAGATCAAGTATTGGCAAGTTGTTATATTATCAGGCCTATCAATACCAACCTTTACCCTTATTCTGCTGAAACACAACTCCCAATAAACTTAGAACCAGCCATTCCAGACCCTCTGATCCACACCCAACCTCTAGGAATGGATGAGTGGTGGACTAATGATTGGCAGTTTCAAAACCTTCTTAATAACCCTTATACATTTCTCCCTCAGTTCGACCCATAACCGATACCAAACCCACCAATGAGCAATGAGAATTTAGCTGAACTCCGCCACTTTGGCGAGGAATTGGTGGATGCAGGGAATAGGATCCGGGAAGTCGGAGAACAGATCTCCTGGAAGTACGACGAGAGGGAACGTCGCTTCTAAAGTACCCAGGAATAGGATAATGGTGAAATTGTGGTTGTTTAATAATAGTAATAATAATAAAATCAGTCTGTAAAATAACCTACAAATAAAACTTTTGTAAGATAATGGTGTGTAATGATGCATAATATATATATATATATATAATGGGAATCGAGAAATCGATAATTTTGGATATATATATGTGTGTGTTGTGAAATTTGTATGATTGTTTTATATAATTATTATTTATTCGATACTAATAAATTATATATATTAATTATCAGATGGAAAACGCTAATAATGAACCAGTAAACGAGGTTAACCAATCTGAGCAACACCAGGAAGATCAATTTATGACTAGGCAAGATATAGAAAATATAGTTGCTCAAGGAATAGCCAATGCTATTCCAGCAATCCTTGCTGCTGCCCAGAAACCTGTTGAACCTCAACAAATCATTCCTAACAAACGTACTTCTGAAGATAACTTCAGTAATAGCGTAAACGGAGGCGGTAATCATACTAATCACGAGAATGATCCACGGCAGGTTCCGCTCCCTAAGAAAATGAAAGCTGCAACGCCTGGTTGCACTTACAAAGAATTCCTTACTTGTAAACCAGCTGAGTTTGCAGGCAATGAAGGGGCTACTGCGACACTGCGTTGGTTAGAGAAAACCGAGGCAGTAATTACAATAAGTAAATGTGCCAAAGACGACAAGGTCATGTACGCGTCGAATCTTTTCAAAGAAGGGGCACTAGAATGGTGGAATACAGTGCTTCAATCCAAAGGAAGAAACATGGCCTATGCCATGAGTTGGGAAGAATTTAAACAACTAATAGAAAGAAAATTCTGTCCCGAATACGAAAAAGAACAAATGGCAAATAAATTCCTAAACCATCGGATGATGGGTGTAGATTGTCGAGGATATACTTCGACATTCTTCGAGTATGCGAGAGTAGTACCAACCCTGGCTTCGCCAGAACCAGTGCTTATTTCTCGCTATATTTGGGGTTTGATTGGCGAAATCCGTAATATCGTTAAAGCTGCGAGACCTCGCACTATTGACGATGCGGTAGAATTAGCTAACTCCCTAACTGACAAGCTGGTACGCACAAGAGATGAAAATAGGAAAAAGGAACTGGCTCAGAAAATTACCCAAGGATTTCGTGTGGGTAATAATAGCAACTTCAAGAAAAGAGGAACGGGGCAATCCTCAACTCCGCCATTCTGCAGGAATTGTAAAAAGAAACATTATGGAAGATGTAATGTAATCTGCAACTTTTGTAAAATGGTAGGACACCGCGAAGAAGACTGCAGAAAGAAAACAAGGGTCTGCTATAATTGTGGTGAAGCAGGACATTTCAAACCAGAATGCCCTAAATTGGTTAAACCAGCAGACAATAAACCCAAACCAACCAACGGAGCTACCAAAAAGAATGTAAGAGCATTCCAGCTAACCACTCAAGAAGCAGAACTCATTCCAGATGTGATAGCTGGTACGTTCCTAGTTCACAACGTTTACGCAAAAGTATTATTTGACTCTGGTGCAAACCAAAGTTTTATAAATACTTCATTCTGCCAAGCTCTTAACTTACCCTTAACCAATCTTAGGCAGATTTTTACAGTCGAAACAACAGATGGGAATTCTATTAACATAGATAAGGTTTTTCAAAAAGAAAATATAGAACTTTCAGGTTATAAATTTCATGCAAACCTATTACCAATGAATCTAGCTGGGTTCGATGTTGTGTTAGGAATGGATTGGTTAGTAGCCAACCATGCTCGAATCCTTTGTGATAAGAACTCTATAGAAATTCGGGCACCCACCGGAGAAGTGATTGTGATTGCAGGAAATAAGCCACGTAAACCCATAAAGTTCATTTCAGTAATGAAAGTTGCTAGTTATGAACGAAAGCAAGGAATAGTATATATGATTTCAGTAATCATTAGTACTAAGAATAAAGAACTTAAGGAGATTCCTGTAGTCTCAGAGTACCCAGATGTATTCCCAGATGAATTGCCAGGATTACCAACCGATAGGGGGGTAGAATTTAGGATTCATTTAATTCCTGGAACTACTCCGATAGCCAAAGCACCTTATCGGTTGGCACCCACTGAAATGTTAGAATTGAAAAAGCAGTTAGATGAATTGCTAAGTAAAGGCTTTATACAACCTAGTTCATCCCCATGGGGAGCACCAGTATTGTTCGTAAAGAAAAAGGACGGTTCAATGAGAATGTGTATTGATTATTGAGAATTGAATAAGGTTACAATTAAAAATCGATACCCATTACCTAGGATTGATGATCTTTTTGATCAACTTCAGGGAGCTAGATACTTTTCTAAGATCGACTTACGCTCCGGATATCACCAATTGAAAGTACAGGAAGAAGACATACCTAAAACTGCTTTCAGAACTAGGTATGGTCATTACGAGTTTACAGTCGTGCCTTTTGGACTAACAAATGCACCTGCAGCATTCATGGACATGATGAATATAATCTGTAAACCGTATTTGGATAAATTTGTAATTGTCTTTATCGACGATATACTTATTTATTCCAAAAGTCAGGAGGAACATTGTAAGCACTTGTATGCACTCTTAACCTTGTTAAGAAAAGAAAAACTTTATGCCAAATTCTCAAAGTGTGAATTTTGGCTACAGGAAGTGCAATTTTTAGGACACATGGTAAATCACGAAGGTATTCATGTAGATCCTGCTAAGATAGAAGCAATCACCAAATGGAAGGTTCCACAATCAGCAATGGAAATTAGAAGTTTTATAGGTTTAGCTGGATATTATAGGCGCTTTATTAAGGATTTTTCCAAGATAGCAGTGCCATTAACTAAGCTAACCTGTAAAGCAGTTAAGTTTGAATGGGGACCTAGACAAGATGAGGCTTTTAAGATTTTAAAGCAAAAGTTAACAAATGCTCCAATTCTAGCTTTACCAGATGGAACAGAAGATTTTGAAGTATACTGGGATGCTTCAAAACTGGGATTAGGATGTGTGCTTATGCAACGCAAGAAAGTAATTGCGTATGCATCTAGGCAATTGAAAAAGCACGAGGAGAACTATACGACGCATGACTTAGAATTAGGGTCGATAATTTTTGCCCTTAAGATTGTCACAACCCCCGATCCCTTATCCCCGGGAACGGGCGAACGTGATCTCAGAGTTTGGTGGTATCAGTTTTAATTAGTCTCGCAGCGGAATTTACATCAGGACCGTAGTTAGGAAATGTTTATCAGAGTAAAAACCACCATATTTCATATTAATAAATAACAAGGGCAAAACCCAAGTTTCTTATTACAATACATTTATAGGGACAAACCCTATTTTATTTAATTTAAAACATCGTTTATTTGGTAACTTTTATAGCCACATTATCCTCAAGCCTTCAGTGCTCTCCAGCTGGCTTTTAATAATTGGCTGTCACATTGGGTTACCTGAAACGCGTTTTAAAAACATTTGTCAGTCGGAAATACTGGTGAGTGAATCCCAAATTAATTAAGTTTAAAGTCACAGTGAATAGTATTGAGAGCGATCACATTGTTTATGTCTACACAATTACTCCATTTGGTATTATCACTCCTGACTTGTGGGTCATATTACCCATTGGCTAACTCATTGTCCAATGGTAACGTATTGTCATCCCGACTTACTACTCGCAAGTAGTACAAATTTTTGTATACAAAACCCCAACATACCAGCAGTAATTGAAGAACTACAAAGACTCAATCACTGCTAATTTTCATAGTAAAACATTTAAGTTTTGGTAAAACATTAACAAAAAGAGGATAAACTCACATTGCTGTCTTAGGCTTTTCGTAAGGGTTTCCTGGCTATAATCTATAATTTACACAAATGTACATTGATTAGTACCATAACCCTTTGAAATTTATTAATAATATTCTCCCCGAGACGGCATTCCAACAACTACGTCGGGCAGAACCACGACAGTTGTTACGGAACCCTAAATCAATCGGGCAGCGTAACTATTATGAAACCGGGGTTATAATACTTACAATGAAGCAGAACCTCGCTAATTAGGGGTATAGTACCCAAAATATTACTTCCAATATCAGAGATTTCGAGATTGAGAATGAAATGTGAGCGACGGAATTCGTAAACTGATGCCTGCTATTTATACTTGTGTAATTAGGTTCTGTCGCGGCCCGCGTGAAAGACAAGCAGGGCTTACACGGCCCGCGTCAAAGCTGGTCAACGGACTAGCTTAGCTGAGTCGTTGAGTAGGTCCGCCACGATGTCGACACGTGTCGGCCTCTGGTGCCATCGCGTGTACAGGTCTCTCGCGGCCCACATGAATTAAACATAACCCTTACGCGGCCCGCTTCAACTAAAGGGTTCAGCGGAGTCCGGTCAACACTCTCATACGGCCCGCGTGAACCTTAGGTGGGATCCTACGCGGCCCGCCTCAGCTCTATTTTTCTTGTTTTTATTTTATTTAATAATTATAACATAACTAGGGCTCGGTTTTCACATACGGGGTATAATATAAAACATATTGAAACATTTTATAATATATTTAGAGAGTCGGAATATTATGAGGGTGTTGATTTTACCAAGGGTTGTTACATTCTCCCCACCTTGTTTTAGAGCTCGTCCTCGAGATCTACTGAAATAAGTGTGGATATTTCCTTTTCATTTCTGACTCGAGCTCCCAAGTGTATTCAGGTCCTCTTTTGGAATCCCATTTCACTTTGACTAGAACTAGTCTTTTGTGTTTGAGATTCTTGACTTTCCTATCTTCAATTTGTAGAGGTCTTTCTACAAATTTGAGTTGTTCATTTATCTCTACATCCTTAAGAGGCACTATCAATGATTCATCAGCTAAACACTTTTTAAGATTAGATACATGAAATACATCATGTATTCCTGCCATTTCCTCTGGCAGTTGTAGCTGATATGCTACAGGTCCTATTCTTCTAATAATCTTAAAAGGTCCAACATACCTGGGACTTAGCTTTCCTCTTTTGATGAATCTTACCACTCCTTTCCAAGGAGAGACTTTCAATAATACTTTATCTCCTATCTGAAATTCTAATGGCTTGCATTGATTATCAGCATAACTCTTTTGTCGATCACGTGCAGCTTTTAATCGTTCCTTGACTTGAATAATCTTGTCAGTGGTTTCCTGTACTATCTCAGGTCCAGATAATTGTTGTTCCCCAATTTCTGCCCAACAGACTGGGGTTCTACACTTTCTTCCATAAAGTGCTTCGAATGGTGCAGCATTGATACTTGTGTAATAACTGTTATTATAAGAAAATTCTATTAAAGGTAAGTGATCGTCCCAATTACCTCCAAAGTCAATTACACAAGCTCTAAGCATATCTTCCATTGTCTGAATTGTCCTTTCACTTTGTCCATCTGTTTGTGGATGATACGCTGTGCTTAACCTTAACTTGGTTCCCATTGCCTTTTGGAAACTTAACCAAAAACGAGAGGTAAATCTACTATCTCTATCAGAAACAATTGATAAAGGAATGCCATGTAAAGAAACAATTTCATTTACATACAACTTAGCTAATTGTTCCATACTAATCGTTTCCTTCATTGGTAGAAAATGAGCTGACTTAGTTAGTCTATCTACAATCACCCAGATTGTATTATTTCCTTTCCTAGTTTTGGGTAATTTAGTAACAAAATCCATTGTTATTAATTCCCATTTCCAAACTGGCATTTCTAATTGCTGTAACAAACCTGAGGGTTTCTGATGTTCAGCTTTAACTTGTGAACAAGTTAAACATTTAGAAACATAGGTTGCTATGTCCTTTTTCATTCCTATCCACCAGAAATTTTTCCTTAAATCCTGGTACATTTTATCATTTCCTGGATGCATCGTATATTTAGATTTATGGGCTTCTTCTAATATACGATTACGTAGATTTCCTAATTTAGGTATCCATATTCTCTTTTCATGAAATCTCCATATTTCATCTGTTCCTTGTTTTAATTCTTTTAACATACCTTTTAATTTTTCAGAATCATCCTTGATTACTGATTCTTGTGCTTCTCTGATTTGATCATTTAAATCTACTTGTAGATTTAATTTAAGAGAACGTACCCTTTTTGGCTTTTCATGATACTTGCGACTTAAAGCATCTGCCACTACATTTGCTTTTCCTTCATGATACTGGATATCACAGTCATAATCACTAAGAAATTCCATCCAGCGTCTTTGTCTCATATTCAACTCTTTCTGCCCGAAAACATACCTTAAACTTTTATGATCAGTGAATATGGTAAACTTACTACCATAGAGGTAATGTCTCCAAATCTTAAGAGCAAAAATTATAGCTCCTAATTCTAAATCATGGGTTGAATAATTCTCTTCATGATTCTTAAGTTGTCTAGATGCGTAAGCTATAACCTTTTGACGTTGCATCAACACACATCCATAACCTAATTTAGAAGCATCACAATAGACTACAAAATCTTCAGTTCCTTCTGGCAATGCTAATATAGGTGTATGGGTTAATCTTTGCTTAAGAATTCTAAAGGCTTCTTCTTGTTTTACTCCCCATTCAAACTTAACAGATTTACAGGTTAGCTTAGTTAAGGGAATGGCTATTCTAGAAAAATCTTGAATAAATCTTCTATAATAACCGGCCAATCCTAAGAAACTTCTAACCTCAGTTGGTGATTCAGGGGTTTTCCATTTTGTAATTGCCTCAATCTTTGTTGGATCTACATGAATTCCTTCATGATTAACTAGATGTCCAAGGAATTGTACCTGTTCTAACCAAAATTCACATTTTGAAAACTTAGCATAAAGCTTTTCCTTTCTTAAAAGTATGTGCAAATGTTTTGCATGATCCTCTTTATTCTTAGAATAAATTAGAATATCATCTATGAATACAATTATGAATTTTCCAAATATGGCTTACATATTCGGTTCATCATGTCCATAAATGCGGCTGGGGCATTGGTTAAACCAAATGGCATGACAGTAAATTCATAATGACCATACCTTGTTCTGAATGCGGTCTTAGGAATGTCCTCTTCCTGTACCTTTAATTGATGATATCCTGACCTTAAATCGAGCTTAGAGAAAAATCGAGCTCCTTGCAGTTGATCAAACAAATCATCAATTCTTGGTAATGGATACCGATTCTTAATCGTGACTTTGTTTAATTCACGATAATCAATGCACATTCGCATTGATCCGTCCTTCTTTTTAACAAACAGTATCGGCGCTCCCCATGGCGACGAACTTGGCTGTATGAATCTTTTTTCCAATAGTTCATCTAATTGTTTCTTCAATTCTTGCATTTCTACAGGTGCCAAACGATAAGGTGCTTTGGCAATTGGTGAGGTTCCTGGTATCAAGTGAATTCTGAATTCAACTTCTCTATCTGGAGGTAGTCCTGGTAATTCTTCTGGAAATACATCTGAAAACTGAGATACTACTGGAATATCTTTTAGTTATTTTCCTTTAGTGTTAGTGATTATAGAAATCAAATACACTATAGAACCTTTTCTCATGCAACTTGCAGTTTTCATCACAGAGATAAATTTATTGGACTTAGAAGATTTATTTCCTTTAATTGTGATCGTTTTACCTTTTGGTGAATTTACTTGGATTAACTGTTAATCACATAAAATACTGGTTTTATTGGCTATTAACCAATCCATTCCTAAAACAACATCAAATCCTACCAGATTCATGGGATATAGGTTTGCTATAAATTTCTGATTTAAAATTTCTATGCTTGCTCCCTGCAAGATTTCAGAAATTCTAACAGTTTCTCCGTTAGCTGTCTCTACTACACATTCTTGTGGTAGTTTAGTTAATGACTGATTTAAAAATTTGCAAAATGATGTATTAATAAAACTTTGGTTTGCACCAGAGTCAAATAATACTTTAGCAAAAACATCATTAACTAAAAACGTACCAGCTATGACATCTGGGATCATCTTGGCTTCTTCTGCAGTCAGAACAAATGCTCTAGCATTTTTAGTATTCTTGTTGTTTGCAGCTGGAGCCAATTTCGGACAATTTGGCCTGATATGACCTTTTTCTCCACAGTTGTAGCATAATCCATTACTGGTTTTCTTCCTGCAATTTTCTTCCTTGTGTCCTGGTATCTTACAATAATTACAGAGAATGGAGCATTTTCCAGAATGCTTTTTCTTGCAAACCTTGCAGTATGTTGCAGAGGTAGAACCCATCTTCCTACGATTGTCAATTCCAGAACGGAATTCCTGTGTAAGCCTTTGGGTTAAGTTCCTCTTCTGATCTTCTTCTCTAGTACGGACTAATTCATCTGTCAAAGTGTTGGCTAATTCTACAGCTTCTTCTATGGTTTGAGGTCTAGCTGCCTTGACTACATGTCTAATTTCCCCAATTAAACCCCAAATATAACGGGAAATTAACACTGGTTCTGGTGAAGCAAGAGTTGGTACTATCCTAGCATATTCGAAAAATAGCTTTGTGTACCCTTTGATATCTACACCAGTCATCCTAAGGTTTAGGAATTTGTTTGCTATCTGTTCTTTTTCATTGGGTGGGCAGAATTTCCTTTCTACTTTGTTTTTAAATTCTTCCCATTCCATATTATAGGTGTGATCACTTCCTCTTGTCTGGAGGATAGTGTTCCACCATTCTAGTGCTGCATTTTTAAACAGATTAGAAGCAAACAATATCTTATCTTCTTCAGCACACTTACTTATCCTTAAGACTGCCTCAGTCTTTTCTATCCAGCGTAAGGTTGCAATGGCCCCTTCATTGCCCGAGAATTCCATTGGTTTACAAGACCAGAATTCTTTATAAGAACAACCGTTAGGCACGGTTCTTCTTCTTTTAGGAATAGGCATTTGAAGTACAGGTCCATTGTTTACACTGTTTTCTGGTTCAAGTGGTCGTTTACTGCTATGCCTACTTTTATTATCAGCATCCTTAACAGTTTGAAGTATAAATGGCATTGCATCTATAATTCCTTGTGCTACTATGTGTTGGATAGCACTATTGTCCATTTGATTTCCATTGTTATTGCCACTTGGATTATCATTAACCACGTTAATGTTACTCTGGTTATCGTTATTCAGATTTTCTTGATTTCCTTCATCGGCCATCTGAATTTTAAACATTTATCCCATATTAATATCACAAAATAATAAGTAATATAATTGATCACATGACACACAATCTAACCAAAAACGTAGATCATTGCTACTTACTCTTTTCATATACTTATGCATCTATTACACACGAGTACAGAAATAAAGATTACAATACCAACAGAAATAAAATAGTAATATGCATCCGTACACACATATTTTTATTTTATTTTATTTTATTTTATTTTTATTATTATTATTATTATTATTATCACTTCCTCCATTCCAATATTCAAGGATATGGATTTATCCAAAAATCCATATTGCGCTCATCGTATTTCCATACGAGACGCTCTCCCACCTGACGCATCCTCTCACTGTTCTCTAAAATTTCCTCCCCGAAAGTCCTAAGTTCTTGAACGTTTTCTGCACTCATTGGGGGTGCAGGTTCTCGGACTGGGTTTGGAATCTGGGGTACGGGTTCCTGATATGGGGGTGACATTTCCTGAAATTGGTAAGGATCCTCTAATATTTCCCTAATATAGTCATTTTGATAATAGGGATCTAAAGGGTCCATACCTGGGTAAGCTTCTATGTTCTGTATGGGTGGATAATCCTTAATAGGGTAACGTTGCACAAAGTCTCTATTGTCGTCCCACCAGGGGTCATAATTTGGGTCTATGGGGTCTGGTGCAGGCACTCTAGGGATTTCTTCTGGGTTAAAGTTGTACATCTCTTCTTGATTTTCCTGATTTTCTATTTCCATGGGTTGTTCTGGGTTTTGTGGTTGTGGGGCTACTAATTGTTCCAGATTTGGGTCAGCAGCAGTCGTAGCTAAGATATGGAAATTAGCTAATCTTCTATTTAGCATATCTTGAGTATGGGCATCTGTCTCTCTCTTAATAGCTGCTAAAGTCCTTTGCTGTTGCAATTTCCTCATTCTCTTCCTACGAGCAAAAGCTTCTTTACTGAACCATCCTCGTTTCTTAGTGGGAAATGGTTCTTCAGATTTAGCTCTAAAAGCAAATATCCCGTCTTCCTGATCAGCAACATACCCCGAGAGGGCAGGCTGTGATGATGTACCTTCACTCTTAGGTGAATCAGCTAACTGACGATTCACGTCTGATGGCCCTTGATCACTCATACTGAAAACTAACAGATAGTCAAATAACACATAACCAATAATTACAGTTATGCACGTATTTCCGTAATTATTTCCTAACAAAATTTTAAAATTTAAGTGTCAGCAGAACACTTCTTTGGCTCAGACCAGTGGCTAGGCTCTGATACCACCTTCTGTCACAACCCCCGATCCCTTATCCCCGGGAACGGGCGGACGTGATCTCAGAGTTTGGTGGTATCAGTTTTAATTAGTCTCGTAGCGGAATTTACATCAGGACCGTAGTTAGGAAATGTTTATCAGAGTAAAAACCACCATATTTCATATTAATAAATAACAAGGGCAAAACCCAAGTTTCTTATTACAATACATTTATAGGGACAAACCTTATTTTATTTAATTTAAAACATCGTTTATTTGGTAACTTTTATAGCCACATTATCCCCAAGCCTCCAGTGCTCTCCAGCTGGCTTTTAATAATTGGCTGTCACATTGGGTTACCTGAAACGCGTTTTAAAAACATTTGTCAGTCGGAAATACTGGTGAGTGAATCCCAAATTAATTAAGTTTAAAGTCACAGTGAACAGTATTGAGAGCGATCACATTGTTTATGTCTACACAATTACTCCATTTGGTATTATCACTCCTGACTTGTGGGTCATATTACCCATTGGCTAACTCATTGTCCAATGGTAATGTATTGTCATCCCGACTTACTACTCGCAAGTAGTACAAATTTTTGTATACAAAACCCCAACATACCAGCAGTAATTGAAGAACTACAAAGACTCAATCACTGCTAATTTTCATAGTAAAACATTTAAGTTTTGGTAAAACATTACCAAAAACATTAACAAAAAGAGGATAAACTCACATTTCTGTCTTAGGCTTTTCGTAAGGGTTTCCTGGCTATAATCTATAATTTATACAAATGTACATTGATTAGTACCATAACCCTTTGAAATTTATTAATAATATTCTCCCCGAGACGGCATTCCAACAACTACGTCGGGCAGAACCACGACAGTTGTTACGGAACCCTAAATCAATCGGGCAGCGTAACTATTATGAAACCGGGGTTATAATACTTACAATGAAGCAGAACCTCGCTAATTAGGGGTATAGTACCCAAAATATTACTTCCAATATCAGAGATTTCGAGATTGAGAATGAAATGTGAGCGACGGAATTCGTAAACTGATGCCTGCTATTTATACTTGTGTAATTAGGTTCTGTCGCGGCCCGCGTGAAAGACAAGCAGGGCTTACGCGGCCCGCGTCAAAGCTGGTCAACAGACTAGCTTAGCTGAGTCGTTGAGTAGGTCCGCCACGATGTCGACACGTGTCGGCCTCTGGTGCCATCGCGTGTACAGGTCTCTCGCGGCCCGCATGAATTAAACATAACCCTTACGCGGCCCGCTTCAACTAAAGGGTTCAGCGGAGTCCGGTCAACACTCTCATACGGCCCGCGTGAACCTTAGGTGGGATCCTACGCGGCCCGCCTCAGCTCTATTTTTCTTGTTTTTATTTTATTTAATAATTATAACATAACTAGGGCTCGGTTTTCACATACGGGGTATAATATAAAACATATTGAAACATTTTATAATATATTTAGAGAGTCGGAATATTATGAGGGTGTTGATTTTACCAAGGGTTGTTACAAAGATTTGGAGACACTATTTGTATGGAAGTAAGTTTACTATTTATACAGATCATAAGAGTTTAAGATATATATTTGGGCAAAAAGAGTTAAACATGAGGCAAAGGAGATGGATAGAAATCCTAAGTGACTACGATTGTGATATTCAGTATCACGAAGGAAAAGCAAACGTAGTTGCTGATGCCTTAAGCCGTAAGTATCATGAGAAACAACGACGAGTTCGTGCTCTTAGATTAAGTTTACAATTAGACTTAATGAACCAACTGAAAAGCATTCAAGAAACAGCAATCCAAAATGATGCTGAAGGAATGAAAGGAAGAATAAAGGACTTAGAGCAAGGTAGTGATGGAATCTGGAGATTCCATAAGAAACGAATTTGGGTACCTAAACAAGGAGAATTAAGGAATCAAATTCTAGAAGAAGCTCATAAATCTAGGTATACCATACATCCTGGTAGCAATAAGATGTACCAAGATTTAAGAAATAACTTCTGGTGGAACGGAATGAAAAACGACATAGCTAGATATGTTTCTAAGTGTCTTACTTGTTCACAAGTTAAGGCAGAACACCAGAAACCTTCAGGTTTACTACAACAATTAGAAATGCCTGTATGGAAATGGGAACTCATAACAATGGACTTTGTTACTAAGTTACCCAAAACCAAAAAAGGGAATGATGCAATTTGGGTGATTGTGGATCGATTAACCAAATCAGCTCATTTTCTACCCATGAAGGAAACCTTTAGTATGGAAAGGTTAGCCAAGTTGTACGTAGACGAAGTAGTATCCTTACATGGAGTTCCACTCTCCATTGTATCGGATAGGGATAGTCGTTTCACTTCCCGCTTCTGGACAAGTTTCCAGGAAGCAATGGGAACCCGACTAAATTTAAGTACGGCATACCATCCTCAATCAGATGGACAAAGTGAAAGGACGATCCAAACTTTAGAAGACATGCTTAGGGCATGTGTGATTGATTTTGGTGGAAATTGGGATAACCATTTACCTTTAATTGAATTCTCCAATAACAATAGTTATCATTCGAGCATTGAAACTGCCCCATTTGAGGCACTGTACGGACGAAAGTGCAGAACTCCAGTTTGTTGGGCAGAAATAGGAGAGAGTCAATTATCAGGTCCTGAAATCGTGCAAGAGACCACCGACAAGATTACTCAAATCAAGGAAAGATTAAAGACGGCCCGAGATCGCCAGAAAAGCTATGCTGATAATCGACGTAAGCCGTTAGAATTCCAAGTCGGAGACAAGGTACTTTTAAAAGTATCTCCTTGGAAAGGAGTAGTACGGTTCGGTAAGAAAGGAAAGCTAAGTCCAAGATACGTAGGACCATTTCCAGTGATCCAACGTATAGGACCAGTTGCTTATCGTTTACAACTACCAGAAGAGTTAGCTGGAGTACATGACGTATTTCATGTATCCAACCTCAAGAAATGCCTATCAGACGAAGCTTTGGTAGTACCTCTCCAAGATATAGAGGTAAACGAAAAGTTAAAATTTGTTAAGAAACCTTTTCAGATAGAAGTCAGAAAGGTGAAATTTCTCAAACACAAACGGTTAGTACTTGTCAAGGTCAAGTGGGATTCAAAGAAAGGACCCGAATACACTTGGGAGCTGGAATCGGAGATGAAGCGAAAGTATCCTCACTTATTCCAAGGAATCTCGAGGACGAGATTTTGAATAAGGTGGGGAGGATGTAAGGACTCTCAAAATTATCCTGAAAATACCCGTAAGTAAAAACCCGGACCCCTGAAACCATACTGTGCATAAAAAACGAAGAAAACAAGAAATATGGTTCTCAGGCGGGCCGCGTAAGAGTAAGTATAGTCTTACGCGGGCCGTGTCAAGACATGTTTGACCGGATAAGTGTTCCGGATCCACGTATTGACCAGATGTTGAACCTACTCGTGACCAATCAGACCTATACGTAGACTAGGCGGCCACGCGGGCCGCGTAAGAGTTAACCTTGGGTTTACGCGGGCCGCGTAAAACCCAAATTCAGGCTATAAGTAGCCCATGCATGGGATTTCATTCTGTTGTCGAAAACTTTCAATCAAAAACGAGTTCTCATTACCCTGAAGTCGAAATTCCAATTAAATTAGCGAGGCGCTGCTCCGATACCGGGTATTAACTCGATCGCTGCTACGATTCAATGTCCGATTGATTAAAACTATCCAATGGATGTTTAAGTGCTGCCCACATTAGGGTTTATGCTTTGTCATTCGTCGTGAATTCGATGAATGTTTAAGTATCGCACTTTGTCATTCGTTGTGAGGGTTTAATCTCGTGAGTTATCGTAAATGCTGTATTAGTTACTAACCTAGTTCGTGTACATGTTAATTAATTTAGGTCAAAAGGCTAATCAGTAGGCTAAAACACTGCCCGTGTAAATCTGCAATGTGAGTCATTCTCTTTTTATCAAATTACTTTCAAAATCATGTTTATTTTCAAGGTTATAATTATAGGGATTAAGTCTTTGTAATCTCCATATTACAGCCGGTATGTGGGGTTTTGTATACATTACTTGATAACCTTCACCATTGGACAACGAGTTAGCCAAGGGGTGATATGACCATAGTCACAGACACCATTGGACAATGAGGTTACCAATGGATGGTCGAGTGACAAATACCGTGGGTAGTTGGTTGATATATAGACATTGTAATTGTCGCAACCCCCGATCCCTGATCCCCGGGAACGGGCGAACGCGATCACAGAGTTTCGATGGTATCAGGTTTATTTAATCTTGCAGCGGAATTTACATCAGGACCGTAGTTAGGAAATGTTTATCAGAGTAAAACCACCATATTTGATATTAATAATAACATGGGCAAAACCCAAGTTTCTTATTACAATACATTTATAGAGACATACCCTATTTTATTCAATTTAAAACATCGTTTATTAGGTAACTTTTATAGCCACATTTTCCCAAGCCTTCAGTGCTCTCCAGCTGGCTTTCATTAATTGGCAGTTCACATTGTGTTACCTGTAACGCGTTTTAAAAACATTTGTCAGTCGGAAATACTGGTGAGTGAATCCCAGTTTAATCAATAAACATTTTATCCATTAAAACAGTATTGAGAGCGATCACATTGTTTATTTCTACACAATTACTCATTCAGTATTTGCCACTCGACCGGATCTATGGCTATGGTCAAATTACCCATTGGCTAACTCGTCGTCCAATGGTAATGCACTGTCATTCAGACTTACTACTACTCGTAGTAATAAATTTTGTATACAAAACCCCATAATACCGGCAGTAATTGAAGAACTACAAAGACTCAATCACCGCTTAATCACATTTGTAAACAATTAAGGTTTTGTAAAACATTCCAAAAAGGTTAACAAAAAGAGGATAAACTCACATTGCTGTCTTAGGCTTTTCGTAAGGGTTTTCTGGATATAATCTATAATTTATACAAATGTACATTGGTTAGTATCATAACCCTTTGAAAATATTAATGATACCCTCCCCGAGACGGCATTCCAACAACTACGTCGGGCAAAACCACGACAGTTGTTACGGAACCCTAAATCAATCGGGCAGCGTAACTATTATGAAACTGGGGTTATAATACTTACAACGGAGCAGAACCTCGCTAATTAGGGGTATCATACCCGTGTATTATAACTTTCCTACAGAAATTGTGATTTGAGATTGAAATGTGAGCGACGGAAATTGTAATCTGATGTTATCTATTTATATGGTCTGATTCTAGTCCTGTCGCGGCCCGCGTAAAACATAGACAAGGTTTACGCGGCCCGCGTCAAACCTGGTCAACATAATAGCTTAGTCCGGTCACCAAGTAGACTTGACACGATGTCGACACGTGTCGGCATCTGGTGTCTTCGCGTGTATAGGTTTCTCGCGGCCCGCGTTAGTGTAATCTAAGTCTTACGCGGCCCGCTTCAACTAATGGAATCAACGAAGTCAGTTCTAGCCCTTATATTGCCCGCGTAAGTGGTTAAGGTGGCTCTACGCGGCCCGCCTCAGCCCTATATTTCATGTTTTTTGATTTATTTTATAATTATAACATAACTAGGGCTCAGTTTTCACATACGGGGTGTAATATAAAACATATTGGGATATTTTATAATATATTAGAGTGTCGGAAATATTATAAGGGTGTTGGTTTTTACCGAGGGTTGTTACAGTAATCGCTCTTAATACTGTAAATTATAACAATGTGTCATTTTTAGTAAAAAGAATGATTCACCAGTATTTCCCCGCTGACAAAACCTTTTTCAAACATGTTTCAGGTGATCTGTTGTGATCCAAAAAAAGTGCCGCGAAGCACAACAAGCTTAAGGAAGTGGCTCAATATAAATAAAGAAACATGTTTTGTAAAAATAAAGATTTCCCAGTGAAATCACCTTATTGTAAATTACCAGTGTTTTGTCCCAAATGATGGAATAAAATAATTGGGCATTTTCAATTTTAAACAGATCCTGTTAAAATCTTCCGCTGTCAACTCTATTAAATAAAATACCACGGGATTTTCTGTCCCACGGCTCCTGAACCGGGTCAAACCGGGCCGGGGGCCGTGACAATACCTATAGGTTTTTGTGGGTAAGTTTTTTATAGTAGGCTTCAAGTATTTATTGGGTAAGGCTAACGTTGCGAAAAGAAGATCCGTAGATAATATTTTGACTCTTAGATTTTATCGTGTCATCATGTTTTTTTCTTTTGTGGATTCTTTCGGTGATAGTTGGTCATCCTCCTTAAGGTTTCAGTCCTGAGATCTGCCATTAGTTTCACTTGATTTCATATTCGTAATACAACATTTCCTAGTACGATTTTGTTAAATATTCTGAATAAGTATTCCAAGGATAGTGAGGGGCATGGCTACCAATCCTTTGAACAACTACCGGAGACATAGGTCATAGATGGACGTATTTGTCATGATCTCGCCAGTGTGGTCTGTTATGTATTGGATTTCGTTGTTAAAAACGTACCACGGAATTTTTAGTGTTTCTTCCAGACCTTGTACCATACCCCAAGTATTTTTGACCAATTATTATGAAACTTACGTTAAAGAAAGAACCTTATGAACTTCTTATAAAGTTTTTAAAATCTACCTATGTTTCCTTCTTTTGGGGGGGGGGGGGGTTTGTTAAAACCAAATAAGCATGATTTACAAAAGGGGAAGGTGGTACCATGTGAGCTGTTGGCTCTAATGTCTGAGCTGCTCCAAGAGGACTGGATGGTGTTGAAGTTTCTACACTTCTTTGTTCTACTGCTTGCTTCATAGATCCTCCTTTTAGGGGGGCAACCTTGTGCCTGTTTTCTAGATCTCCACTTGGTTCAGGTTCGTCTTGACAACAACTCCCTTGCGTAAGGTAATCGATGAAACCTTTGGTTAGCACAAATCTTCCTTTTAGAGGGATTGGGAAGGTCATCATCATTTTTCGAAAATGTGACTAGAGAAATAGTTTTCATGGGTCATTCGTTCTTCTGCCTTCTCTTATTCTTCATATGGAGTCTTGAACTCGTGAAAGATGGTTATGAAAAAATTAAAGCTTAAGCTATTGACGTTTAGAAGTGGCAAACCTTCTAGATTGAAATCAACCATGGAAATGTTGAGTGTGTCATCCAGACCCTATTATGTTTTTTTATGGACCTCACTCAGCATTTAAGACTTAAAGTTGGAAGTCCCATGAATGGCACCAAGGCCCAAGCTAGTAATGATACCTAGAAAATATTTGGAGTTTGGGGAATAATGTATTCCTTGTTGTGTTGGTTTGAGCTGAGTGATTTTTGTTACAAACCATGCACCGAATATTCCCGCTACATAGTTTATTTAGTTTTAAATTCAAATATTTTAGGATATGCTCAAGACTGTTAATATTTTACCTTATTTAATCCTACAATCATTTCTATAAATATGTAAAGCTCTAGCTATTTATTCTAGACAAAATTGCAGAAAACAACCTTTATGTATACCCCAAACTGCACTTTATACCTTTCACTATGAAATCCGCCAAAACCAACCTTTACGTTCATGTTTTGTTACACATCACAACCTTTACACCAAACCTAGTAAAAAAAGTCAGTTAAGTTGCCCCATGTGCGATGCATGTGAGGGCATATATGTCTTTTCCTTTGAATAATATATTTAAATAAATAATTAAATCAGATTTTAATTAGGAAGAGCTTTAACTGTTAATACCACTATTCAAAATCATTTCTTTTGTGGGGGTTAGATCTGTAATCACACCAGATTTGTCTGTAATCACACCACTCTCTTATGCTAACTGCACTTGCTTCATTGATGGGTCTCAATTTGTCTCATAATCACCTGAGTGGGAGTATTCCAGATAGCATCGGAAACATGAAGGCGTTAGCATCTCTTGACTTCTCAGACAACCAACTAAGCGGGACGATCCCTCCAAGCATGGCTGCTTTAAACGTTTTGAGCTCAATGAATCTGTCACACAACAAACTGTCAGGAAGAATTCCAACCGGAAAACAACTGCAGACACTTATCGACCCATCAATATATGCTGGTAACAGGGATCTCTGTGGTGCACCTCTGCCAAATAATTGTTCCAATCCTGAAAACCCACCAGCTACAACAAGCAAGAACAAATACAAAAAGGCTAATGGGTTATGGAATGTATGGTTTTACTTGGACATAACGTGTGGATTTGCAACAGGTTTTTGGGGTATTATTGGAGTTTTGGCATTCAAGAAGCAATGGAGAAGGAAGCTTTTTATGGTTGCAGAGGTAACCATGGATAAGGTGTATGTGGCAGTTGCAGTGAAGATTTCCAAGATTAAAAGAGGCATAGAAGCCTAATAGATTCTTATAATTGACAATATTTGTAAAATTGTTGTTTTGATTTAAAATACTCTGTTGTGTAATTTATTTAGACCATGGGTGTGTTTAATACAAATAAAAATATGACAAAATTGCAGAAAACCATTATGTTATTCATCTTGATCTTGAAGTGGCCGCCGTCCACCGCTCCTCCGCCACCGTGTCCTGCCCCACCTGCAACTGCATAAATCTCCCAAACTATGATGAATTTCGAAATTCTGTTCAATGGGTTTTGTTCGTCTTGAAAAGTTACACAATTTGCACCCAAGAATTGCTTGATTTCATTAAGATTTGAAGGAGAAATGGTGTCTTGAAATTCTAGGGTTTATAAGACTTTTTATGAAGAAGATGATGTTGATGAAGATTTCAGATGATGATGATGTATAAATGGTGAATATTGATTTAGCTTTTTTTTTTTTAATTTTAGTATAGTTAAATTACCAAAATACCCCTTAACTGATTTTTTTTAAATTAATACCACAATGTTTTAAATGGATTTTAGTAAAAGACTTAAATGCCCCCACATGCAAGGCATGTGAGTCCATTTAACTGAACTTTTTGACGTGGTTAGTGCTAAAGGTTATAGGGTGTAACGAAACATGAACGTAAAGGTTGGTTTTGGTGGATTTCATAGTGAAAGGTATAAAGTGCAGTTTGGGGTATACATAAAGGTTGTTTTCTGCAATTTTGTCTTTATTCTATAATGATATTGATCATTAGCATTGAAGTCATCTACATTGAATGTTATATGGTAATCAAAGCACCTAAACTCCGAAGAGTATAATCGATCCTCCATTTTTTCCAACATCATCATCTTCATGGCATCCTCACAAACTATAAATCCCATCACTACTGCAACCCATTTTCCTATCAAATTAACCTCTCAAACTTTCTTGTTTGGAGGCGTCAAGTTCTGTTTACATGGATCATACTGAGGTTGGACGACTTTATCATCAGCGACACAAGCGTCCCACCAAAAAATATCACAGACAAGGATGCTACCAAATCCAACCTGGCGTACACCGCTTGGTATCGATAAGATCAAGTCTTGTTCAGCGCCATTCTCGGTTCATGCTCCGATGAAATCCAGCCGATTATTGCATCGGCTTCCACTGCTCATGAGGACTGGGAGCGCCTCAAATCCATCTTTGCCAGCAAATCTCGATCCTGAATAATCTCTCTTAGATCCAAACTTGCCAAAAATCCTAAAGAAACCCAATTGATTGTTGAATTCTCAAACGAGATGTGATCCATTGCAGATGAATTGGTGCTTGTTCAAAGTCCAATTCATGATGAAGACCTTCTAGAGTTCTAGTTCACATCCTCAGCTAACTCGTGAGGAATACGGCTATATCATGGTTGCGCTCAAGGTCCAAGGCCAACCGATTTCTACCCAAAACTATTCGACAAACTTGTTTATTTTGAGTGGTCTCTCAAGGAAGCCGTACATGTTGCTCCTCTAATTGCCACTACCAACCCCCCCCCCCCCCCTAGTGGCAGTTAGGTCGCTCCTTATTCAGATAATCATCTGATCACTCCACTCATCCCTCACGCTCTTACTCAGGCACTTCCCAAAGGCCCTATCGTGTGACAAACAACCAACCTACTCGATCTCGTAACAACATAACTAGTCTGTTCTGCAACTTCTACCACATTCAAGGACATCACACGTGCGACTGTCTTAAAATTGTTGAGCTTTTGAAAGATCATCTATGAGTGTTAATACCCCTTCTGATACTCCAGTCGCTAATGTTGTCTCATCGAATCCAACATGTGTTCCTCCAGCGTGGATGATGGATAGTGGTGGTTCTCATCACTTAACCTCTTTTCGTTCTCCCTTCATTCTGTTTCTGAATACGGGGACCGGACGAAATCATTTTAGGTGACGGTACATATCTTTCCATTTCTCATATTGGTTTAACTAATGTTTACATTTCATCGAAACCATTAATGTTACCAAACATTCTTTGTGTTCCTAAATTACGTAAAAATTTGATTTCGGTTGCTAAACTATGTCGGACTAATCGTGTTTCTGTTGCATTCTTTCCTTTTTATTTTATTTTTTTGGTGATCTATCTCAAAACGAGGGCACCACTTATGCGGGGGAGGACATCTATGATGTTTACTATCTCAATCTCTTGACTCGGCTACCTCAAGTCAATGCTACTACCTCGACTTCATCACTCCAGTGGCATCACAAGCTTGGACCTTCATGTCTTCATACTTTTAAACATCTTTGTAAAGACTTAGGTCTTCATTTTGAATCATTGTCGAGTTCTACATTACATTGTCAATCATTATATATTATCAAATGTCACAAGCTTCCATTTGGCCAAAATTCTTTTGTTATTTCCAAACCATTACAACTTTTTTATTCGGACGTATAGGTCCAGTTAGAAATCTATTGATGGGTGTCTATATTATGTTGTGTATGTGGACTATTACTCAAAATATGTTTGGTCGTACCCAATCTAATACAAGTCCGATGTTTCAAAAAAATCCTCAATTTAAACTCCTTGTGGAAAAGTTCTTTCAAACACCTGTTTTATCGCTCCACTCTTCACCGATAATGGTGGTGAGTACCTCAGACTTGTTTCATTTCTTTAATCAATAGGAATTTTACATTATACCACTCCACCTCATACACCCGAACAGAATGAGGTTGCCAAGTGTCGTCACTGGCACATTATTGAAACTGGACTTGCTCTTATAAACTATGTCGGCTTACCGCTCACTTTTTAGTCCCACGCATTCCAAACGGCGGCTCATCTCATAAATTGTCTCCTCACCCCTATTCTTGGTTCTAAATCCTTGTACCACTCACTTTATGGCACTCCACCAAACTACACTAAATTAAACTTTTTGGGGGCTTGTGCTACATGTGGCTTAAACCTTATGCAACATCCAAACTCCACCCCCAGTCCCAACTTTGTATCTTTTTAGGCTATTCATCTTCAAAATCTGCCTATAAATGTCATCGTCTTTACTATTCCCGAGATGTGACTTTCGTTAAAACCCACTTTCCTTCCAAACTCAACTAGTTCTATACCCGTCCGGTGGACGGGCATATTAATGGTATAAAGACATATTTAAATTGTAAACAAAAACATTATTTGTTTAAAAAAGAATCAAATTTTTTGGAATGTTTCATCAACATGGTTAATATTTGCATGCGTATTATGCCTAAAAACCGAACAAAATAAGGTAAGAGACAATATCAATGAATTACAATGCATTAAGTCTTTAAACAGGCCATTGACTACTAAAGCATAAAAAACGTAGTTGAGTAACAAAGGACCCAATGTGTAAAACGGTTCATAAATAACTCGATGCCATATTAAACAAATGGATCATATATAAACCGCCTAAACCAAACCCTAACAAATGGTTAATTATTATTATTATTATTATTATTATTATTATTATTATTATTATTATTATTATTATTATTATTATAAAATACTACTACCACCACCATTGTTATTATTATTATTATTATTATTATTATTATTATTATTATTACTGTTATTATTATGATTATTATTATTATTATAATTATTATTATGTAGTAATATAAGACTACTTATAATTTTTATAAGTTGACATTTATTTTTTGTTTTTTATATTCATATATAATGGGCTATAGATTGGGCTTGTTCCAATTACTGCTGCATAATTCATCAAGTGTGTGCTGTTAATAGTTACTTGCTCGTTCTTATTTGTATAAACTTACACTTGAAAAAAATATATACGTTTATACTGGGTAGTTTTTTTTTTAATATTTATCTATAAAAAATGATAACAGTATTACAAAAATTACAAACATTACACGCAAGTTATTGGGGTGGTTTCCGGTTTGACTGATTCAACATCGTTAGATATATATATATATATATATATATATATATATATATATATATATATATATATATATATATATAGTAAAATAGCCGAAATTATTAAAACTTTTCTTTTGTTACATTCTGCAAAATAGTGTTACTTTTTTTTTAAAGTTTATAGATAATTAATGTATTTACTCAACTGAATCTATGAGAATGACTTTTTTTCTATTTTATTTACATAAATGTTTTTTATAACTTAAAGTCTTAAATGTTTTCTAATTTTCACAATTGTCTTCTAGTAAGTACAAACATGTTTTTTC
>JARYGA010013449.1:0-25538 GCA_030545235.1 Helianthus tuberosus
AAAAACCATTGTTAAATAATAAGGTCTCTGTTTGTTTGTGAAGTTTTCTAATTTTTTTTTGCCATAAACTCCTTTAAACACAGTATTTTCTTTTTAACTTTGCTTATGCTTAAAAAATTTGGCTCACTAAAAGCCCAAATTAAGTCGAGGTCCGAGACCGATCCCGATCCCAAGCCAAAGTCTTGAGGCTAAACATAAGTTCGTTTAATAAATGAACTCAAGCTTAAGTAGGCTAGTGAGCATGCCCATCATATTTAAATTTTTATTGAATATACAAAATATATATTTACATATAAATAATTATTATATAAAAGTTTATGTTAAAAACAAGTGTGTAAATATTGTGTTACGTAAATAGTAATTATTATAAATAATGTAAAATACAATTTGACACCTTGTGGTTTAGTCAAGATTGTAATATGACACTCTACCTTTCAGCTTTTACCAAATAAAACATGTGGTGGACATTCAATCACACCTTGCATCCTACCAGTAAGATGTGATGTGAATATTCACCACAAAGTTTAATTTGGCAAAAACTGGAAGGTAAGGTGTCATATTGCAATCTGAACCAAACTATAGGGTGGCAAATCGCACTTTACTCTTATAAATATATATAAATAAAGTTATTATTATATATAGATGAAATATTAAATTAACTAATAAATAATAAACGCAATGAGCTCGAGTTATAGCTCTCATAAACTAAGCGAGCCGAGATCAAGCTCTTAGATGAGCTCTAGCTCTGCTCGACACTTTTACACACCTAATTCTATAGATAATGTTGAGGAGAAATCCAACAATCACTACCTCTTTAAAGCGATATTGAGATCTTGCTCTTCTTTGTAGTTAAATGCCTCGTCAAACCCGAAATCGTTCTTAAGCAGATCAACCTTGTCAAAGGAAGTGAATTATACTAAATCAATGTCGGCAAAAATAATGAATAATATTTCACAAATGAAAGAAAATGCTAGTCTGAAGGTGCATGGGTATATGGTGACATATAATCTAGTTATTTTTTACCTTTTCTTTTGATCCAGCACTTCCAACAACGTAACAACCAGATAGTTTTGCAAATTGCCCAACAAGTTGACCAACGGCTCCAGATGCTGCTGACACAAACACTGTGTCTCCTTTCTTTGGTGCACAAATCTCATAAAAACCAGCATATGCTGTCACGCCGGCCATACCTAAACCAATCCAAGATTCAAGAAAATACAAGATTTGAACTTGAATAGGTAAAACCCATGGGCGGTTCAGCTTATAAAAAAAAAAAAAAAAAAAAAAAAGCTGAATATTAAGGCCTCGTATTTAAAGGGGCCTGATTTTTGTAGGGTTTAACAACGTTTGATTCGCATTTAGTTATTCCTAGTGACGGAGTTTGAACAAAAGTTCAGTGAGAGCCGAAAGTCATGGGAACCAAATTTGTTTTCCTATAGCTATGTTTCGGTTATCGGTGATTATGTTCAGGTAGGGTCAAGTAATAATAACTCCAAATATCTAATTATTCTTCATTCATTCAAAAAACAGTTCTTACACATAAAAAATTAACTATATTTAAAAAAAAAGTTGAACATTAAGGCCCCATACCTGATTTTTGTAGGGTTTAACAACGTTTGATCACATTCAATTATTCCTAGTGACGGAGTTTGAACAAAGTTCAGTGGGGGCTGAAAATCATGGGAACCAAATTTGTTTTCCTATAGCTATGTTTCGTTTATCGGGGATTCTGTTCAGGTTGGGGCAAGTAATAATAATTCCAAATATCTAATTATTCTTCATTCATTCAAAAAATAGTTCTTACACATAAAAAATAACTATATATTGTTTGAGAAACAAAGACCAAAAATATTTAGGATGATGCGAAAGAAATGGTACCATAGAATTTTTTATAACTCAATATGACAATACGTATAAAATAGACCCCTTCTTCACGATTTTTAAACGCAATACGACAATATGTATAAATTTTTTTGACAAGAAAATTGGTGGGGGCCAAGAATTTTTAGGCAAAATATTGGTGGGGGCCGAACTTAATACTTAGATCATGTGTAATGGGACGCCACATCACGCCAAACTCATGCATAACGCCCCATAGCGCCCTGAACACCATTACGAGGGGCGCCATGGGCTGAAAATCTCTCCTTCTCGCGAAATGCATAATGGCGTGTTTCATCCTTCCCCACTCACTCACACACACACACATATATATATATATAGGGTAAGGTTCATGCGAGAACCACCCTTATTGCGAGAACCGCGAGAACCAATGTGAACACAACCTAAAATAGCTAAAAAAAACCTAAAAAAACCTAACCCCCAACCCCCCCCCCCCCCCCAAGCTAAATGCTAAAAACTAAAACCCCCAAAAAAACAAAAAAAGCCTACCCCCCCCCCCCCCCACCCCAAGCTAAAATGTTAAAAACTAATCAAAATTACTCTACAAATGATCTTATAGGATAATTTTGATTTGTAGGATAATTTTGTAAAATGTTCTTGTAGGGTAATTTTGATCTTGTAGGGTAATTTTGAAACTTGCAGAATAATTTAGATACACTTGTAGAGTAATTATGATACTATACAAAATTACCCTAGAAGATCAAATTTATCTTGCAAGATCAAAATTACCATAAAAGATCATTTGTAGAGTAATTATGATACTCTACAAGATCAAAATTACCCTACAAGAACATTTCACAAAATTATCTTACAAGATCAAAATTACCCTACAAGATCATGTGTAGGGTAATATTGATAATTACTCCACGAGTAAATCATTACGAAAATGCCGCGTTTTTTTTTACCTTTTCACTCTATTCATGCGTTTTGTATAATAAGAGTATTTGTATTTGATCTTTTCTCTTTAATCAAAACCATATATATTTTAAGAAATAACCGTGGTTTTAGAATCGACATTACGCCCCAAGAAGGTTGAAGCCCCTGAGCAAACTAGCATATCGATCAGTATAACTTTAACTTACCAAGAATTCCGGTATAGTAGGAAAGAGGAATATCCGTTTGTTTAATCTTTATTAACGACTCAGGATTCGTGATCAAACTATATTCTTCCCAATTGGTGATTCCTGATACCAAGTCACCTTTGTTGAATTTGGGGTGAGTGGAATCCAAAACTTTTGCAACTCCATATCCGGATATAGGCTGTAGAAGACAATATAGAAAATGACTTGATACTTAACGATTCGAAACTTTGAATTATTTGCCAATTCAAAACGAACTTGGTCTGAGTTAGTGTGGGACCCAATATTTTATTTCCAATGGGATCAGTCTTTTGTGGTAAGATGCCTTTTAATTAAGTCGACGTTTGAATTTTTGGTTCGGGTCATGACGGATCACATAAACAATGATAAATTGTTGTTTTCAACCAGTAAAACGAAGAGTTATGATGAGATCTTTGAGGTAATCATAATCACGAAAATTCATAAACCGTATAATAACCACTTAGAGAAAAGGGAGAATTGTATATATCTCCTTTTAAACATAACTAATTTGCATATTTACGCAACCTAAAATCAAAATTGCATGTGTTATATATAAATAATTACCTCTTATGATGTCGAAATAAAATAAAATAACCTGGTAGATCAATTAACTACAAATCCTATATACTTGGTGTGTCCATGGTCCTAGGATAAATTACCTCTTATGATGTCGGAAATCATAGTAAATTTATACAAAAAAATTTAAAAAAAAAAATTATCTAAAGAGCATGTTGAAGAATAAGTCCATTAACAGATCAATCTAGATGAATAAATTCAACAAGAAAACATAGAAAAAAATGAAAAAGCCTAGCATATATATATATATATATATATATATATATATATATGATGGTAAATTCTTTTTGAAAGGTATATATTATAGTAAGAGATCAATACATACCAAACCAGGTGTGAAAGAAGGAGTGTAACTTCCTTCTAACCTCTTGCTCATGCGACCCCTCATATAAGGATCACATGACAAATAGAGATTCTTTAACAAAACTTGGCCATCTTCATTCTTTGGCAGTTCTAATCGAACAGTGGCGTCTGAAGTTACCACCATGTCGGACTCTTTCGGGTATCCATTCACGTAGTCTTTCAAAATCACCTGCTTGTTTCTAACCACCACCACATCCTCAAACACTTCTGCCATATTATAGTTAAATGTAGATAACAGTTGGCCTTTCTGTATCCAGAGGTTGTGTGTGTGTGTGTGTGTGTTTACTTGTACATATTTTATATATGAGTGTGTGTAAAGGTTTATTGTTTTGATTTTGGAATGTAGCATTTGGATTAGGTAGGCCGGCCAACAATCGTTGCATCCAAGAACGTTAGAGATAGGTATTTTAAAAACTTTTGTTTTCCCTATGTTGTTATATTGGTTCTTTTAGTGATTATGAATTTAAGATATAAAATTTTCTTAGTAACATGTACTCATACAGAATTTGATAACTAACGAAAACTTAAATAGAACACAACACCAGTCATTTTCTGATGCATGTTTTGTAAACCAAATTTGGTAAAAAAATGACTTGACACAAAACACTGCGTTCACAATTTCAGTCGCAAAACACTCCCATAGCAAAACTGGTAGCTAGTTTTGAAAACAAGATTTCGATTGCTATAGTTCGATCAACTTTTTATCACAGGCAATGCGGGCTGGTGGTTATACGATAACCAGTCCATGCCTAAAACTATATCAAATCCCGCAAGAGTTATGGTTAAAAGATTGATAGGGATGGATTGATTTTTGATGGATATAGCAATCCCTCAAGAATCTTAGAGGCTATTTCAATGGTGTCATCAGCCATTTCTACTTCATATGAGTAATTTAGAGCTCTTATGGATAAATTTAATGGTTCACTAAACTTATGATCTACGAAACTCTTATTACCTCCAGAATCAAAATAAGACTCGTGTGTAGATGTTATTAACAAGAAACATACTTGTTTTAACATTCGTGTCCTTTACTGCCTCCTTCGCGGTTAATTGAAATGCTCGAGCATTTGACTTCTTAGCCTCTCCGGATTTGGAATTTCCACCGGTTGCATGTCTAGTGAAACTGGTCTTGATGTGGCCTTTCTCGCCACACTCGAAGCACACTGCATTCTTTATCTCTTTACACTCATGGGTTTTGTGGCCGGTCTTCTTGCATATGCCACAGGGCCTTTGTTGTTGATCCGACTGACATTGCCCCCAATGTCTTTTCCCACACAATTTGCATTTGATCCTGTTATCATTGGACCTCGGTTGGTTCTTCTTTGAACCGAACCTTCCTTTCTTTGAATAATGGAAGCGGTTATCCTCCTGCTTCCTCTTCCCATCAACCTTAGATTTTTACGTTATCAACCTCATTTCATCTTCAATAAGTGAGTGAGCTACATCCACTCCTGATCTAAATGTAGCAGGCTTGGAAGATTTCACCATTCCTTTTATCTCGGGTGCTAGTGTCACGGCCCCCGTCCCGGTGTGACCCGGTTCAGGAGCTGCGGGACGGAAACCCGTGGTATTTATTATTTGAGTTGACAACGGAAGTCTAGCAGGATCTTTTAAAACTTGAAAATGCCCAATTATTTTATTTCATAATTTGGGACAAACCCCGTAATTTACAATAGAGGAATTTCACGAGGAAATTCCCTGTTTTACAAAACATGTTTATTTATTTTACTGAGCCACTACTTCAAGCTTGTTAGTGCCCCGTAGCACTTTTCCTTGATTCACAGCAGGTCACCTGAAACATGTTTTAAAAATATTTTATCAGCGGGGAAATACTGGCGAGTCATTCAGGTTAAATAAAATGACACATTAGTTATAAATTACAGCATAAGAGCGATTACAATGGCTACTATCTTATTTTTATCTGGCGTCGTGTCACCTCCTGGTGACGATGGTCATACCACTATTGGGTCCTTTCACCCAAGTAGTGATGATTATCACTGTTAGATTGATGAACCTAACCGTGAGAAATTAGTAATGTGCACAATACCCCACTAGCCAGTGATTCAAGATAACCACGACTTAATCCCTGTAATTATAACTTTTGAAAATGCTTGGAGTATTGTAAAACACTATTTATAAAAAGAGAATAACTCACATTGCAAGTTTAACCGGGCAGAGTTTAGCCTACTGATAAGCCTTGTAACCTAAATTAAATGACAATGCATACGAACTAGGTCAGTAACTCAATACAACATTTACGATAACTCACGAGATTAAAACCCTCACGACGAATGACAAAGTATAGCCCTAAGTTGGGCAACACTTAAACATCCATCGGATTGGTTTCAATCGATCGGACATTGAATCGTAGCAGTGATCGAGTTAATACCCTGTATCGTAGCAGCGTCTCCCTATGTGAAATTGTGATTTTTTAGCAGTATACTTCGTCTTTTGAAATTTTTGTCGAGTGCAGGTGAACAGGCCATGAACTAAGCAATTTTTAGCTGAAATTAGGGTTTTACGCGGCCCGCGTAAACCCTCTCTAAATCTTACGCGGCCCGCGAGGGCCACCTAGTCTACGACTAGGGCTAGCATGTCCCACCTAGGTCTGCCACGTGTGCGACACGTGGCCTGTTCACTTATCCAGAGATTTAATGAGTTGTCGCGGCCCGCGTAGACAACCCTTATGTCTTACGCGGCCCGCATGAAAACCAAATTTCACATTTTCTTGATTTTTCATGTACATTAGGGTTTCAAGGGTCCGGGTTTTCACTTACGGGTCGTTTTGGGACATTTTTGCAGGTCCTTACATTCTCCCCACCTTATTTAAAATCTCGTCCTCGAGATTTACTGAAATAAGTGAGGATACTTTCGCTTCATCTCCTATTCTAGCTCCCAGGTATACTTGGTTCCTCTTTTCGAATCCCACTTGACTTTGACACGTACCAATCTTTTGTGCTTGAGGAACTTGACCTTTTTGTCTTCTATTTGTAGTGGTTTCTCAACAAATTTTAGCTTTTCATTTACCTTTATGTCTTGAAGAGGTACTTCCAGGGATTCGTCAGATAAACACTTCTTGAGGTTGGATACATGAAATACGTCATGTACCCCGGCTAACTCTTCTGGTAGTTGTAAGCGATAAGCAACAGGTCCTATTTGCTGAATTACTGGAAAGGGTCCTACGTACCTTGGACTTAGCTTTCCTTTCTTACCAAAGCGAACTACCCATTTCCAAGGAGAAACTTTTAGGAGTACTTTGTCTCCAACTTGAAATTCTAACGGCTTGCGTCGATTGTCTGCATAACTCTTCTGGTGATCTCGAGCCGTCTTTTGTCTTTCCTTGATTTGAGTGATCTTGTCGGTGATCTCTTGCACGATTTTAGGACCTGATAATTGACTTTCTCCTATTTCTGCCCAGCAAACTGGAGTTCTGCATTTTCGTCCATACAGTGCTTCGAATGGGGCAGCTTCTATGCTTGAATGATAACTATTATTATAGGAGAATTCGATTAAGGGTAGGTGGTCATCCCAGTTTCCACCAAAATCTATCACACATGCCCTAAGCATGTCTTCCAGGGTTTGAATCGTCCTTTCACTTTGTCCGTCTGTTTGAGGATGGTATGCAGTGCTTAAATTTTGTCGCGTTCCCATGGATTCTTGGAAACTTGTTCAGAAATGTGAAGTGAAACGACTATCTCTATCCGATACAATGGAGAGTGGGACTCCATGTAAGGATACTACTTCGTCTACGTATAACTTGGCTAACCTTTCCATGTTAAAGGTTTCCTTCATGGGTAGAAAATGAGCTGATTTGGTTAATCGATCCACAATTACCCAAATCGCGTCATTACCTTTTATGGTTTTGGGCAACTTAGTAACAAAATCCATGGTTATTAGTTCCCATTTCCAAACAGGCATTTCTAATTATTGAAGTAATCCTGAGGGTTTCTGGTGTTCTGCCTTAACTTGTGAACAAGTTAGACACTTAGATACATATCTAGCTATGTCCTTTTTCATTCCTATCCACCAGAAGTTATTCCTTAAATCTTGGTACATCTTATTATTACCAGGATGCATGTCTACCTAGATTTATGGGCTTCTTCTAAAATCTTATATCTTAATTCTCCTTACTTAGGTACCCAAATCCTTTTCTTATGGAATCTCCAAATTCCATCACTTCCTTGCTCTAATTCCTTTATTCTTCCTTTTATTCCTTCAGCATCATCCTTGATTGCCGTTACTTGAACATCCTTCAGTTGTTCCATTAAGTCTAGTTGTAAACTTATTCTAAGAGCACGAACTCGTCGTTATTTCTCATGATACTTACGACTTAAGGCATTTGCAACTACGTTTGCTTTTCCTTCGTGATATTGAATATCCCAGTCGTAGTCACTTAGAATTTCCATCCATCTTCTTTGCCTCATATTTAATTCTTTTTGCCCAAATATATATCTTAAGCTTTTATGGTCTGTATAGACAGTAAACTTACTTCCGTACAGATAATGTCTCCAAATTTTAAGGGCAAAAATTATAGCTCCTAACTCTAAGTTATGAGTCGTATAGTTTTCCTCATGCTTTTTCAATTGCCTTGAGGCATACGCAATTACCTTCTTGCGTTGCATTAGCACACATCCTAATCCTAGCTTAGAAGCATCGCAGTAAACTTCAAAATCCTCTGTTCCTTCTGGCAAGGCTAGAATTGGGGTGTTTGTTAACTTTTGCTTTAAAATCCTAAAGGCCTCTTCTTGCCTAGGTCCGCATTCAAACTTAACCGATTTGCAGGTTAGCTTAGTTAATGGCACAACTATTTTGGAAAAATCCTTAATAAATCGTCTATAGTATCCGGCTAATCCTAGAAAACTTCTAATTTCCATGGCTGATTGCGGGACCTTCCATTTGGTGATTGCTTCTATTTTGGAGGGATCTACGTGAATACCATCGTGATTCACCATGTGTCCTAAAAATTGTACCTCTTGTAGCCAAAATTCACACTTCGAGAATTTGGCGTAAAGCTTTTCCTTTCTTAACAAGGTTAAGAGTGCATGCAGGTGTTCACAATGCTCGTCCTGACTTTTGGAATAAATGAGTATATCGTCGATGAAGACAATTACAAATTTATCCAAATACGGTTTACAGATTCTATTCATCATGTCCATGAATGCTGCAGGCGTATTTGTTAGTCCAAAGGGCATGACTGTAAACTCGTAGTGACCATACCTAGTTCTGAATGCAGTTTTAGGTATGTCTTCTTCTTGTACTTTCAATTGATGGTATCCGGAGCGTAAGTCTATCTTAGAAAAATATCTAGCTCCCTGAAGTTGATCGAAAAGATCATCGTTCCTAGGTAATGGGTATCGATTCTTAATTGTAACCTTATTCAATTCCCTATAATCGATACACATTCGCATTAAGCCATATTTCTTCTTTACGAACAACACTGGAGCTCCCCACGGGGATGAGCTAGGGTGTATAAATCCTTTGCTTAGTAACTCATCTAACTGCTTTTTCAGTTCTAACATTTCGGTGGGTGCTAACCGATAAGGTGCCTTGGCAATCGGTGTACTTCCAGGAATTAGATGAATTCTAAATTCTACTTCCCTATCGGGTGGTAATCCAGGTAGTTCTTCTGGGAATACATCAGAGTATTCTGACACTACTGGGATTTTCTTAAGTTCCTTACCTTTAGTGTTAATGATTACCGAAATCATATACACTATTTCTTGTTTTCTTGAATAACTGGCCATTTTCATTACTGAAATGAATTTCAGTGGCTTACGTGGCTTATCTCCTGTAATCACCACTATTTCTCCTGTGGGTGTATGAATTTCTATGGAATTCTTATCACAGAGGATTCGAGCATGGTTGGCTACTAACCAGTCCATTCCTAATACAATATCGAATCCGGCTAAATTCATAGGTAACAGGTTTGCAGAAAATTTATGACCTAATAGTTCTATTTTTCCTTCTCGCAAAACCTTATCTATGTTAACAGAATTCCCATCTGCCGTTTCAACAGTAAAAATTTGCCTAAGTTTAGGTAAGGGTAGGTTAAGAGCTTGGCAGAATGAAGTATTTATAAAACTTTGGTTTGCACCAGAGTCAAATAATACTTTTGCATAAACGTCATGAACTAGGAACGTACCAGCTATAACATCTGGGATGAGTTCTGCTTCTTGAGTAGTCAACTTGAATGCTCTTGCATTCTTCTTGGTAGCTCCGTCTGCAGGTTTGGCCATGTTGTCAGCTGGTTTGACCAGTTTCGGGCAGTCTGGCCTAAAATGTCCAGCTTCTCCACAGTTGTAGCAGATTTTTTATTTCTTCCTCCTGCAATCTTCCTCTTGATGCCCCGGAATTTTGTAGAAATTGCAATATCCTTTGCATTTTCCAAAATGCTTTCTTTTACAGGTACCGCAGAATGTAGCAGTGGAAGATTGCCCAGTTCCCTTTTTCTTGAGGTTACTACTATTACCCACACGGAATCCTTGGGTAATCTTTTGGGCCACTTCCTTCTTCCGATTTTCTTCTCTTGTGTGTACCAGCCCGTCGGTTAGGGTGTTGGCTAATTCCACAGCATCGTCAATAGTGCGGGGTCTCGCAGCTTTGACGATATCCCGAATTTCGCCAATCAAACCCCAGATGTAGCGACAAATAAGTACCGGTTCTGGCGAAGCCAGGGTTGGTACAACTCTAGCATACTCAAAGAATGTCGAAGTATACCCTCGACAATCAACGTCTACCATTCGGTGATTGAGGAACTTATTTGTCATTTGTTCCTTCTCGTATTCGGGACAGAATTTTCTTTCCACCCAATCTTTTAAATTCTTCCCAATTCATGGCATAAGCCACATCGCTTCCCTTGGCTTGTAGTATCGTATTCCACCATTCTAGCGCCCCCTCTTTAAGAAGATGCGACGCATACATGACCTTGTCTTCCTCGGCACATTTACTTATTTTAATTACTGCCTCGGTTTTCTCCAACCAACGCAGTGCGGTTGTTGCCCCTTCATTGCCTGCAAATTCGATTGGTTTACAGGCAAGAAATTCCTTGTAAGTGCAACCAGGCGTTGCAGCTTTCATTCTTTTAAGAAATGGGGCTTGTATCACATCATCGTTATTATTATTATTGTTGCCACCTCCATTTACACTATTACTGAAATTGTCATCACGAGTACGTTTGCTGGGAATAGGTGGTGGAGGTTCAACTGGATTTCGGGCAGCAGCAAGGATTGCTGGAATAGCATTGGCTATTCCTTGAGCAACGATATTCTCTATATCTTGTCTATTCAAAAATTGGTCTCCATCGTTTTGCTTAGATTGATTAACTTCGTTAACTGGTTCATTACCAGCGTGTTCCATATGGTAATTAATTTTATATAAGTGATTAGCACAAAATAAATAATAACTAAACATAATAAAACAATCGCACATAATTACATCAATACGCATAGCCAAAATTGTCGATTTTTCGACTTTCATATTTTATATATATTAGTATGCGTCCGTACACACCAGTTATGTTACACAAGTTTTATTTTTTAGTTATTTTACATGATTATATTTTTATTATTATATTATTATTAAACACACATTTCTCACAACCCCATACGATCCTTATCAGCTGGCACTTCGGAAACGACGTTCCCTCTCGTCGTATTTCCAGGATATCATTTCCCCTACTTCCCGGATCCTATTTCCTGCGTCCACTAGCTCCTCGCCATAGTGGCGGAGTTCAGCCAGGTTCTTGGTGCTCATTGGTGGATGAAGTGGAGGCTCAGGGTCAAATTGGGGGGAAAAGGTGTTAGGGTTGTTTAAAAGGTTCAGAAACTGCCAGTCAGTGGTCCACCATTCTTCCAGCTCTCCTAGAGGTCGGGAGTTAACAAGGGAATCTGGAATAGCAGGTTCCAGATTGACTGGAAGTTGGGCTTCAGCTGGGTAATTGAAGAGAGTCTCATCGGCAGGTCCGATGAGGTCACTATTTGCTAGTTGGCGGTCCAGCTCCTCTTAGGGTGGCATCTCTTGGGCTTGCCTTGAACTTTCTCTGATCTCTATTCCTTTACCTTTATCTTTGGGATCCTCAGTCTTTACAACTTTCTGTGTTGCTGGTTTCTTCCTACGCACACGCCTCCAGCCTACGAGTCTTCTTCTCTTTTTCGGTTTTGGTTTCCCCTGAGGTTGGGCTTGGAATACCATTGGCTCTTCAGTGTCAGCCTGGTAGTCAGTGAAGGTACCGGTGGTATCCATATCTGAGCTATGGATAGAAAAGTTTTGAAGTGCTTCTGATAGTTCATTCATGCTGTGAGCATACATGAAGAAACACACCAAATTCTAAGTTAAAATTTTGCAAATTAAATTTTCACAGAATCACAGAATGGCAATCAGAAAAATTAAGTATTTCTAAATACTTAATTGGCTTAAATCAGTGGCTCTGATACCACATTTTTCTGTCACGGCCCCCGTCTCGGTGTGACCCGGTTCAGGAGCTGCGGGACAGAAACCCGTGGTATTTATTATTTGAGTTGACAGCGGAAGTCTAGCAGGATATTTTAAAACTTGAAAAAGCCCAATTATTTTATTTCTTAATTTGGGACAAACCCCGTAATTTACAATAGAGGAATTTCACGAGGAAATTCTCTGTTTTACAAAACATGTTTATTTATTTTACTGAGCCACTACTTCAAGCTTGTTAGTGCTCCGTAGCACTTTTCCTTGATTCACAGCAGGTCACCTAAAACACGTTTTAAAAATATTTTATCAGCGGGGAAATACTGGCGAGTCATTCAGGTTAAATAAAATGACACATTAGTTATAAATTACAGCATAAGAGCGATTACAATGGCTACTATCTTATTTTTATCTGGCGCCGTGTCACCTCCTGGTGACGATGGTCATACCACTATTGGGTCCTTTCACCCAAGTAGTGATGATTATCATTGTTAGATTGATGAACCTAACCGTGAGAAATTAGTAATGTGCACAATACCCCACTAGCCAGTGATTCAAGATAACCACGACTTAATCCCTGTAATTATAACTTTTGAAAATTCTTGGAGTATTGTGAAACACTATTTATAAAAAGAGAATGACTCACATTGCAAGTTTAACCGGGCAGAGTTTAGCCTACTGATAAGCCTTGTAACCTAAATTAAATGACAATGCATACGAACTAGGTCAGTAACTTAATACAACATTTACGATAACTCACGAGATTAAAACCCTCATGACGAATGTGACAACCCTCAAAATTTCATGTAATCCGTACAATTTATTTAATGATAATTAAAGTGCTTGATGATTGTGCTAAATTATTTAACTGCTCTCGGATTACTGTGTTATACTTACATGTGCGTGTTAGCATACTAGTAGTATACAGAAAAATTACTAAATAGTCCGGTATGTTTTCCTATGTGTTAGGAATAAATTGCGTTACAAAAATATATAAGTAAGACGCCTTACGGAACAATTAAACAATTTAACGGAACAGTATCTGACCGAACAACCGGACATTACCCGGGACACCAAATATTTTTAAAACACATTATTTAATTATTTTGAGCTAGTCATGGTCCCCGTCTATCATAACACCCGTTATAAATCATCAAACTAACATACATGAATATATTACTAGAAATATAACTCATGTTTACATTCTAGTCACAAATGTTACATAAAGCCCCCCCCCCATCCGATTTTAGTCCCAAGTAGGACCCACAAATCATCCTCCATACTTCCAATATTTGATTAGATTTAACTCATTATTTTATTTGATCTTTTGCTTGCAAACTTGAACATGATATGTAAGAAATCTTATAAGGAGCATGGTCTTGAGATATTCATCATTCCACCAAGATTCACACTCAACCCTCATCACTCTACTCTCTCTCTTTCGGTTCATCCCATAACCGAAACCACATCCCACCATCTTCTTCATTCATCTTCTTCCATTAACAAGTCCATTCATAGCTTCAAAGAATCCATGGAGGTTGCAACTTGAAGGGATTTCAAAGGAGCTTGTTTCAAGTCTTTTCACCATCTTTTTCTTATCAACTTTGCACTAGATTTCATCCCTAGCTATAAGCTAGTAGTAAGCTCTTGTTTAACCTTTGTTCATCTTATTTTATGGCTAACATTGTAGTATGATGCTTATGTTTACAACAAAAAATGTCAAGAACAAATAGATAAATATAAAAGTTTACTTATGATTGATACATAAAGATGAAAACTTGTTGGTTTAAGGGTGGTTAATGTATATATGATGTTTGATCGTCAAAATTTTGATAAACCCGTTGTTCGGATACTTGTTAATACGTTTTAGTAACATTTAAACCACAAAACAGCAAGCTGAGTAATGATTTCAGCCGACTTCATCAGGCTATAAACGGGCCATAACTTAACAAAAAATGTATTTTCTGAAGCCTAGATTTATGTGTTATAAAATACGGTTCTAATGGCACCGGAATCGTAATTTTTGGACTTCGTTTACTATTTTTAAAGAACCGATTCGTAACAGCAGCTTAGGCTGAGTTTTTACAGCAATAAATGAGTGTTGTATTTTCTGTTGTAACCAGAGTTTTGTGATGAATCAGACCATGAAATTTCTACAGTAGATGGAAACCGATGCATTTGTAATTACCCCACTGGAATTTCGTAAATCGGATACTCGATGAATTTTTAATAAATTGTTCCGTGGACTGTGGTCAGAAATACATAAATCTGAGTTCAGTCCGGAATATGAATTTTTATAAAATATTGGTAGTGAACCGGACCCCGATATTTTTACACAATAAAATATGGAACGTTTAAGACATCCTGTAAAAAATTGTGAATTTTTGGAATAAATTAACTATTTTATTGAAATGTCCGAAAACAGCCGGTTTTGAATATAAATGCTGAAAAGACATAAGTTGTGACTCGCGTGTCTAAATGTCGAGTATGCTATATGTGAATGATCTAACATGTTATATATGTTATGTGCATTATCGTATGTTGGATTTTGAGTGGGGAATGGATGGGAAGTATATATGGGCATAAACCGTTAAAGTGATGCATGTTATGTGATAGATACGTGTAGGAACTTTTGTGTTCTATTTGAAGTCACTAATGAACTAAGTGGTAATCATACTAGGGCGAGATTGACCGACCTTGACTGTTAGCTATATTTGAGAGTCAAACCGAGCAACCGAGGTAAGTTCACACTCCTAAGGCATGGGATTCCCGGTGGGTTGGGAATGGGATTGAATAACTACTCGTACTATCATTACTATTAAATTACTTTTCACCGTCCTCGGATTGAAGGGCACGTACGTAAAACCTACGTACACTCACACTCGCTACGGTCCTTGGATCAAGAAGGGCACGTACAAACACGACTAGTCGACACATGGGAAGCCCCCACTAATCTTCGCACACATGTTTGGGAAACCGCGATACGGCCACTAATCATCGCACACATGTTTTGGAAACCGCGATCCGGCCACTAATCATCGCAAACATGTTTGGGAAACCGCGATACAGATAAATAAGATACTTGGTTTACGAAATAAACAAATGATTCACGAACACTATAACTAAACAACCAACTGTGAATTCACTCAACTTTGTTGTTGACTCGTTGTTACATGCCTTGCAGGTCGTTAGGTATCTATGGAGCTTGCATCGGAGTGGGAAGAGTCGTTGTGGGACATGGACAACTGTGTACCATGCTAAACATTTGAAACGTTTAAACTTATGATTTGGTTTTAAACTTTATGCTTCCGCTTGTAACTTAAACTATGTTTTGTTTAGACACCAATTGTATTGTGTTGGATTTTACAAACTACTTACATGCTTGTTCAATATGATTGGTGGCTCAATCCTGGTCACGTCACGCCTCCAAGCGGTGGAACTCCGCATGGTGGATTTTGGGGGTGTGACAGATTGGTATCAGAGCCATTGGTTATAGTGAACTTGGTTTTAATACGGGGAAAAAGTTTTTGTTAAAACCAGACTATAACCTGTACAGTGCTCAACGATCCACAACGACGCTTCACTCCACGTGCAAGACTCGACATTATAGGTAATATGGTTTATGTTTGTATTACCTACCTGCTAGTAGCACATTTGATCATAGTATGCATTAGCTAGTATAATAACTGCTATTTGAACCTTGTGTGCTTACTCTCTTCTGTCATCCCACACTTACGCACCTTGCGACACCTTCTTATGTGTGTTGCTTCTATATGAAGATCATGAGTGGACGTCTCGACATGACCCAGGGTCAGCTGACGACCTTAATTAACGAACGGATTGCTGAAGCCTTAGCAACCCAAACAGGGAGTCAACCCATGCACCTTCAAACACGCATGGGCACCTTCAAGGCGTTGCTGGAATGCAAACCTCCCATTTTCGACGGCACTGAAGGGATAATCGGCCTTCTACACTGGATCCAAAGAATCGAATTTACATTCGAAGAGAGTGAAAACCCTACCAACAAACGAGTGGAGTACGCTACTGGCATGTTCCAAGGGAAAGCGTATTCTTGGTGGAACGCACAGGTTCAGATGCTCGGGTTGGCAGACGCGAATGCCACCCTCTGGAGCGACTTCAAGGATTGGATTAAGGAAGAGTTCTGCCACCTGGACGACATACTGAAACTTGAGATAGAGTATTATGGTTTGAAGATGGAAGGATCAGAGATTGAGGCATACACAAAGAGGTCCAACGACTTGGCTGCCTTATGTCCTAACATGTCACAACCCATATCTAGGCGAATCAAGCTATACCTCAAAGGCTTAGTCCCGGAAATCCAAGGGTCTGTAAGTGCGGCCAACCTTCCCACAATCCAGCAAGTCATTCGTTTGGCACACCAGCTCACCGATCAGGAGGTGGAAGAGGGCAAGCTGCCCAAGCGTATTAACGCTACTACTACTGATGCTCCCAGTAACAACAAGCGCAAGTGGGATGGAAATTCGGGCGAGGATTCTACTCCAGTTCAGTCTCAGTCCCAGCAGCGAAAGACAGATGAACACAGGAACCCCAGTCAGCAGCCTTTTGGAAATCAAGGTCAGGGTAGATACAGGGGAAATCACCCAAAGTGCAATCGATGTAGTTTGCACCACAGCAGGCCGTGCAACAGGGGTCGTTGTCAGAGATGTAGCAAGTTGGGACATGAAGCCAAAGATTGCCGAAGCTTACGTCCTGCGAAGCAGAACCGACAACAGCGGCCACAAACTCCCCAAAACCAACAGCAACACCAGCAAGGTAATAAGGGATGCTTCCAGTGCGGTGCTAAGGTTCACTTCAAGAGGCACTGTCCTCAGCTGAATCAGAATCAGAACAACAACCAAGGAAATGAGAACAACAATGGAGGCAAAAACGGGGGTAACAATAATGGCAAAGGTCGCACCTTCGTGATTGGTCAGGCTGACGCAAGGAACGATCCCAACGTTGTGATGGGTAAGTTTCTTCTAGATGATTTCTTTGTTACTGTTTTATTCGATTCGGGTGCCGATACTAGTTATGTGTCCTTAAAAGTTAGTCAAATGCTTAAGCGCACCCCAACACTTTTGACCGCCAAACACACGGTAGAGCTAGCAAACGGTAAAAGTCTCGAGGCCACACACATAGTTAAGGGTTGTAACCTCGTTTTAGCTGGTCAGACTTTCTCTATCGATCTCATCCCTATCACACTTGGTAGTATCGACGTTGTTATTGGGATGGATTGGCTATCTCATCATCAAGCGGAGATTGTTTGCAAGGAGAAAATCGTCCGCATTCCTCGTTCTGGTGAAGAACCTCTGGTGATTCAGGGCGATAAGAGTGGTGCTGTTGTAGGCATTATCTCTTTCCTTAAAGGCCCAGAAGTATTTGCATAAGGGCCACACTGCCATTCTAGCACTCGTTACAGACCCGTCAACGGAAGAGAAGAGAATTGAAGACATTCCTATTGTGCGCGATTTTCCTGAGGTATTTCCCGAGGAATTACCTGGTCTTCCTCCTCATCGCCAAGTTGTGTTTCAAGTCGAGCTAGCTCCTGAAGCAGCACCAGTAGCTCGAGCACCTTATCGTCTAGCTCCATCAGAACTTGAAGAACTGTCTACGCAACTACAAGAACTCTTGGAAAAAGGTTTTATTCATCCTAGCTCTTCGCCCTAGGGAGCTCCAGTACTATTCGTGAAGAAGAAAGATGGTACTTTCAGAATGTGTATTGACTATCGCGAGCTTAACAAGGTGACTGTGAAGAATCGTTATCCTCTTCCACGTATTGACGACTTATTCGACCAGCTGCAAGGGTCGAGCTATTACTCCAAGATTGACTTAAGATCGGGATACCATCAGCTGAGGGTCCGAGAGGAGGACGTCTCCAAAACAGCATTCAGAACTCGTTACGGCCATTACGAGTTTCTGGTTATGCCATTCGGGCTGACGAATGCACCAGCGCTCTTCATGGATCTCATGAACCGAGTGTGCAAGCCTTACCTGGATAAGTTCGTTATTGTGTTCATCGACGATATCCTGATCTATTCTAAGAGTCAGGAGGAACACGAGCAGCATCTACGACTTATGTTGGAACTTCTTCGAAAAGAGCAATTGTATGCCAAGTTTTCAAAATGTGACTTCTGGCTTCGCGAAGTCCACTTTCTAGGCCATGTGGTAAACAAGGATGGGATTCATGTTGATCCATCCAAGGTTGACTCAATCAAGAACTGGCCTACACCCCGCACACCAACAGAGATCCGCCAATTCTTGGGTTTGGCAGGATATTACAGAAGGTTTATCAAAGATTTCTCCAAGATTGCGCAACCTCTCACTTCACTGACTCAGAAGGGTGTCATCTATCGTTGGGGTGATGCACAAGAGTCCGCATTTCAACATCTAAAGGATAGACTTTGTAGCGCGCCTATCCTCTCATTGCCCGAAGGCACCGATGATTTCGTGGTTTATTGCGACGCTTCCATCCAAGGACTGGGTTGCGTATTGATGCAACGTGACAAGGTCATTGCCTACGCATCGCGCCAACTTAAAGTTCACAAAAGAAACTACACTACTCACGATCTGGAGCTGGGAGCAGTTGTATTCGCGCTTAAGATATGGAGACATTACCTGTACGGCACCAAGTGCACCATTTACACCGATCACAGGAGTCTCGAGCATATCTTCAAGCAAAAGGAGTTAAACATGCGTCAACGCCGATGGGTTGAGCTCTTGAACAATTATGAATGCGCAATCAAGTATCATCCGGGTAAAGCCAATGTTGTGGCCGACGCCCTCAGTCGAAAGGATACCATACCTAAGCATGTACGTGCTTTACAGCTTACCATCCAATCTAACCTTCCCGCTCAGATTCGCGATGCTCAGGTCGAAGCATTGAAAGTAGAGAACATCAGGGCTGAGTCCCTACGAGGATCGAGGCAACGGCTAGAACAAAAGGAAGACGGCGCCTACTATGTAACAGGGCGTATTTGGGTTCCACTCTATGGCAACTTACGCGAGCTTGTGATGGATGAAGCACATAAGTCTCGTTATTCAGTACATCCTGGTTCGGATAAGATGTACCACGACTTAAAGACCACATACTGGTGGCCTGGCATGAGAGCCCACATAGCAACCTACGTCAGCAAGTGCTTGACTTGTGCGAGAGTCAAGTCTGAATATCAGAAACCATCAGGCCTACTTCAACAACCAGAGATACCTAAATGGAAATGGGAGCAAATTTCCATGGATTTTGTTACTGGTCTGCCCAGATCTCAACACGGAAACGATACCATTTGGGTGATCGTAGATCGACTGACCAAGTCTGCACATTTTCTGGCTATCAAAGAAACGGATAAGTTTTCTACTCTTGCAGACATTTACCTAAAGGAAGTGGTATCAAGGCACGGAGTGCCAACCTCTATTATATCTGATCGTGACGCACGTTTTACTTCTGAACTGTGGCAAGCAATGCACAAGTCCTTTGGCTCACGTTTAGATATGAGCACCGCTTACCACCCGCAGACGGATGGGCAATCTGAACGCACCATCCAAACCCTTGAAGACATGCTTAGGGCATGTGTAATCGATTTTGGTAATGGCTGGGAAAAGCACCTCCCGCTAGTGGAGTTTTCGTACAACAACAGCTACCACACCAGCATCCAAGCCGCTCCGTTCGAGGCATTGTACGGACGCAAATGCCGATCACCTCTTTGTTGGGCAGAAGTTGGTGACAGCCAAATCACTGACCCAGAACTTGTGGTAGATACCACCGAGAGAATTGCTCAGATACGACAGCGAATGGCGGCAGCTCGTGACCGTCAGAAAAGCTATGCTGATAAGGGAAGAAAACCACTCGAGCTCTAGGTTGGGGATCGAGTGCTACTGAAAGTCTCACCTTGGAAAGGTGTAGTCCGCTTTGGCAAACGAGGCAAACTCAATCCGCGTTATGTCGGACCATTCGAAGTCACCGAGAAAATTGGCAAAGTCGCCTACAGGTTGAATCTACCTGAAGAACTCGGTGGAGTTCACAATGTTTTCCATGTGTCGAATCTGAAGAAGTGTTTGTCAGATGAGACCCTCATAGTTCCTCTCAAGGAACTCACAATCGACGACCAGCTGCGATTCGTCGAGGAACCAGTAGAGATTACGGATCGAGATGTTAAGATCCTCAAGCGTACCAGGATACCTCTGGTCCGAGTTCGTTGGAATGCTCGTCGTGGCCCAGAGTATACCTGGAAACGAGAAGACCAAATGAAACTCAAGTATCCCCAACTGTTTAAGAAAAACGCAACCACTACTGAGGATGAAGCTACTGAAGAATTTCGGGACGAAATTCCAAATCAACGGGGGGGATGATGTGACACCCCAGGAAAATCAGGAAAAAACAACGCAACTTAACTAGCTTCCTCAGTAACCACGCGCTAAATTTCGGGACGAAATTCTCTTAACAGGGGGAGAATGTGACAACCCTCAAAATTTCATGTAATCCGTACAATTTATTTAATGATAATTAAAGTGCTTGATGATTGTGCTAAATTATTTAACTGCTCTCGGATTACTGTGTTATACTTACATGTGCTTGTTAGCATACTAGTAGTATACATAAAAATTACTAAATAGTCCGGTATGTTTTCCTATGTGTTAGGAATAAATTGCGTTACAAAAATATATAAGTAAGACGCCTTACGGAACAATTAAACAATTTAACGGAACAGTATCTGACCGAACAACCGGACATTACCCGGGACACCAAATATTTTTCAAACACATTATTTAATTATTTTGAGCTAGTCATGGTCCCCGTCTATCATAACACCCGTTATAAATCATCAAACTAACATACATGAATATATTACTAGAAATATAACTCATGTTTACATTCTAGTCACAAATGTTACATAAAGCCCCCCCCCCCCCATCCGATTTTAGTCCCAAGTAGGGCCCACAAATCATCCTCCATACTTCCAATATTTGATTAGATTTAACTCATTATTTTATTTGATCTTTTGCTTGCAAACTTGAACATGATATGTAAGAAATCTTATAAGGAGCATGGTCTTGAGGTATTCATCATTCCACCAAGATTCACACTCAACCCTCATCATTCTACTCTCTCTCTTTCGGTTCATCCCATAACCGAAACCACATCCCACCATCTTCTTCATTCATCTTCTTCCATTAACAAGTCCATTCATAGCTTCAAAGAATCCATGGAGGTTGCAACTTGAAGGGATTTCAAAGGAGCTTGTTTCAAGTCTTTTCACCATCTTTTTCTTATCAACTTTGCACTAGATTTCATCCCTAGCTATAAGCTAGTAGTAAGCTCTTGTTTAACCTTTGTTCATCTTATTTTATGGCTAACATTGTAGTATGATGCTTATGTTTACAACAAAAAATGTCAAGAACAAATAGATAAATATAAAAGTTTACTTATGATTGATACATAAAGATGAAAACTTGTTGGTTTAAGGGTGGTTAATGTATATATGATGTTTGATCGTCAAACTTTTGATAAACCCGTTGTTCGGATACTTGTTAATACGTTTTAGTAACATTTAAACCACAAAACAGCAAGCTGAGTAATGATTTCAGCCGACTTCATCAGGCTATAAACGGGCCATAACTTAACAAAAAATGTATTTTCTGAAGCCTAGATTTATGTGTTATAAAATACGGTTCTAATGGCACCGGAATCGTAATTTTTGGACTTCGTTTACTATTTTTAAAGAACCGATTCGTAACAGCAGCTTAGGCTGAGTTTTTACAGCAATAAATGAGTGTTGTATTTTCTGTTGTAACCAGAGTTTTGTGATGAATCAGACCATGACATTTCTACAGTTGAAGGAAACCGATGCATTTGTAATTACCCCACTGGAATTTCGTAAATCGGATACTCGATGAATTTTTAATAAATTGTTCCGTGGACTGTGGTCAGAAATACATAAATCTGAGTTCAGTCCGGAATATGAATTTTTATAAAATATTGGTAGTGAACCGGACCCCGATATTTTTACACAATAAAATATGGAACGTTTAAGACATCCTGTAAAAATTTGGGAATTTTTGGAATAAATTAACTATTTTATTGAAATGTCCGAAAACAGCCGGTTTTGAATATAAATGCTGAAAAGACAAAAGTTGTGACTCGCATGTCTAAATGTCGAGTATGCTATCTGTGAATGATCTAACATGTTATATATGTTATGTGCATTATCGTATGTTGGATTTTGAGTGGGGAATGGATGGGAAGTATATATGGGCATAAACCATTAAAGTGAAGCATGTTATGTGATAGATACGTGTAGGAACTTTTGTGTTCTATTTGAAGTCACTAATGAACTAAGTGGTAATCATACTAGGGCGAGATTGACCGACCTTGACTGTTAGCTATATTTGAGAGTCAAACCGAGCAACCGAGGTGAGTTCACACTCCTAAGGCATGGGATTCCCGGTGGGTTGGGAATGGGATTGAATAACTACTCGTACTATCATTACTATTAAATTACTTTTCACCGTCCTCGGATTGAAGGGCACGTACGTAAAACCTATGTACACTCACACTCGCTACGGTCCTTGGATCAAGAAGGGCACGTACAAACATGACTAGTCGACACATGGGAGGCCCCCACTAATCTTCGCACACATGTTTGGGAAACCGCGATACGGCCACTAATCATCGCACACATGTTTTGGAAACCGCGATCCGGCCACTAATCATCACAAACATGTTTGGGAAACCGCGATACAGATAAATAAGATACTTGGTTTACGAAATAAACAAATGATTCACGAACACTATAACTAAACAACCAACTGTGAATTCACTCAACTTTGTTGTTGACTCGTTGTTACATGCCTTGCAGGTCGTTAGGTATCTATGGAGCTTGCATCGGAGTGGGAAGACTCGTTGTGGGACATGGACAACTGTGTACCATGCTAAACATTTGAAACGTTTAAACTTATGATTTGGTTTTAAACTTTATGCTTCCGCTTGTAACTTAAACTATGTTTTGTTTAGACACCAATTGTATTGTGTTGGATTTTACAAACTACTTACATGCTTGTTCAATATGATTGGTGGCTCGATCCTGGTCACGTCACGCCTCCAAGCGGTGGAACTCCGCATGGTGGATTTTGGGGGTGTGACAACGAATGACAAAGTATAGCCCTAAGTTGGGCAGCACTTAAACATCCATCGGATTGGTTTCAATCGATCGGATATTGAATCGTAGCAGTGATCGAGTTAATACCCTGTATTGTAGCAGCATCTCCTTTTGTGAAATTGTGATTTTTTAGCAGTATACTTCGTCTTTTGAAAGTTTTGTCGAGTGCAGGTGAACAGGCCATGAACTAAGCAATTTATAGCTGAAATTAGGGTTTTACGCGGCCTGCATAAACCCTCTCTAAATCTTACGCGGCCCGCGAGGGCCACCTAGTCTACGACTAGGGCTAGCGTGTCACACCTAGGTCTGCCACGTGTGCGACACGTGGCCTGTTCGCTTATCCATAGATTTAATGAGTTGTCGCGGCTCGAGTAGACAACTCTTATGTCTTACGCGGCCCACGTGAAAACCAAATTTCACATTTTCTTGATTTTTCATGTACATTAGGGTTTCAGGGGTCCGGGTTTTCACTTACGGATCGTTTTGGGACATTTTTGCAGGTCCTTACAGCTAGACCCCCAATGAAACGCACAATGTGTTTGGATTCCAGTGAAATCAGATATGGAACCAATCTGGACATGGAATTATAATCGGACACATACTTCTGACAATCTAGATTTTTTTTCAGTGTGAGAGTTAGGAAATCTGACTCTACCTTTTCAACCTCATGTGGAGGGCAGTAGATTTCCTTGATTAATTCAACAAATTTGTCCCAACCCATGTGGTACATTGAAACCTTTCCCGTAGACTGAACTATGACCTTCCACCATGTCAGAGCATCATCCTTAAAGGATTGAGACACATATTTGACAATGTCTTTTTTAGCACATCCGTTAATATCAACGGCAGTCTCCATTTCGTCTAGCTACTTCATGGCATCAATAGCTCCCTTCTCCCCCGTGAAGTCCCGAGGTTTACACGAGACAAAATATTTATACGAACACCCTTCTTTATATTTTCGGCGTTCTTTCTAGGCAACACGCTTCAATTCGCTCCTTTCACTCTTGGTTGAGGATAAATGCGAGCTTTGAGTCTTATGTGTGGAAGATGGAGGGATAGATGAAGATTTAGGATTTGTTGGTCCTGGCCCTTTAGAATAAGCCATGAACTCAGCCATAGCTTTATTGACTTCAGTAGAAATTAGGGATCGAAGGTTATCTTCCCCACCTTCTCGGTCATCGTGCACATCATTGTCACGTCTACCGTGATCTTTGCCAGAATTATGGCTTGTCATTACGTCAATATTTAAGCTACAGACCAACAATAGATTTATCGTTTAGGGCGGATCAATATATTAAATATTGAATTTAAATATCGAGATGAACGCTTGAATATTTGCGAAGAGATATTAAAAATTCAAAATTTCATAAATTCGTAATTTCAAAATTACAATACTTGTCAAAAATGGACTTTTGGAATTAACAAAATACAACATATGTCCAATATGGACTTTTGAATGAAAATTACAATACAGTATCCTCAAGGGACATTTGGAATAATAAAAATTACAATATAAAAAGAAATAAATAATATCTTCATTCGTCTTTTCTTCCTCGCACAAGCTTGGAAAACTTTTTATACATCTTGGTCGTTCTTTTTTCGCTTCGTGGAACTTGTCTTTCAATCTGTTTGTTCATTTCTATTGCTTGGGTAATGGTCTCGAGAGGAACTGATGGTTGAGACGGTTGCGGTTGAGGTTGTGGTTATGGTTGTGGAACAACCGGATATTGGTATCCATAATTTGGATAACCGGGGTTTGGATATGTGGGAGGAAAAGGAGGTGGGTACAAAGCATTTTGAATAACCGTGTGCATATAGGGGTCGTAAGATGGAGCTGGATAGGTGTAAACAGTAGCGGCTGCGGCATAGGAACTATCATATCCGGTTCAGTTTGGATATGTGGGAATGGGGTTATCATAACCTGTAGGTGGTGGCTTCGTGATAGGAGTAGTGTTGGAGGGTCCACCCATTTGGGGGACCTCTTGTT